>RQTK01001159.1:11607-42825 GCA_003991915.1 Elysia chlorotica | reverse complement strand
CGTCATCATCATCATCATCATCATCATCATCATCATCATCATCATCATCATCATCATCTTCATCATCATCATCATCATCATCATCATCATCATCATCATCATCATCATCATCATCATCATCATCATCATCATCATCACCATTATCATCATCATCTTCATCATCATCATCATCATCATCATCATCATCATCATCAATAAGTTTACCTAGACGCACGCGCAATGCCAGTGAGATATATTATCCCCGTAACCATAACGGCGCTTTTCCTTTGATTGCAGTCGCCTCCCTTCACCGTTCTTGTGCTGTGGAAGCAAGACAGAAGACAGAGTTTTGCGACGATTCTCTGTACGACATAATAAGGCAAGACTTGCAAACCCAACGGCTCGTTGCGAGTACCAGAACCCAGCATATGTGGCATCTGCGCACTTTGGCGCGCGGCTGGTCACCTTGGTGTTGTCTAGTTCTGGCAATCACTACTTGTGTTCGCAAAATAAACCAATGACTGAGTCCCTGGCCCACAATATCTTTGCTTTTCACCTTGTTTGTAAACCGTTGTTGTCTGAGGCGAGTGAATCTTAATGTTATTTTTAAATTATTTTTTTATATTTTAATTTCATGCTTTTTATTTTTCTCGTATGGATTTGCGTTCGAAAAAGAAATCTCATTTATCTTTTCTCTAAGGAACAGTAGCTCTTTCTTGGAAGTTTCCCAAGTCTCAAGAAAGACACTATGCGGCTACCCCAGAGCGGAATACCCGAGAATCAGCCGATCACATTATACCGAAACCGACCCAACCAATGGGGAGAAATGGCGGCGGTTAGAGCGATGATTGAATCTGCAAAAATCCTTGTATTGTAGAAAACGTGCGCTATACTCCTGGACTATGGCGCCTCCACTCACCCATCCTCACCCTAAAAAACAGTGATATAATTATTGGTAATATAGAAGTGTCGCCTGAATCAAATTTACGTAAGACTGAAAACATTGTGCGGTGGGACTATAAGCGTGTCATGGGTCAGTTGCTTGAAAGAAAGCTGCCAATCCCACAGCAGAGGAGCACTTGGTCCATCACGACGGCTCACGTCTAACAAGTCTACATGCTGCTACACAGAGAGAGAGAGAGCGGCGGTTTCAAGACCTCTTTGGTTGGAGAAAGCGGGTGTCTCCAGATTCAGCTTCTCCTACATCTCAAGAAAGATCATATACGACGACGGGGTCCCAGAAAGGTACTTGGTTGGTCATTCTATAGGTTACTGTGCCCCTGACTAAGTTACTATGTAGCACGATGTTTTTAGCGGAATTCGAATCCAGACCTTTTGCATCGGACGCTGAAGCTGTTAACCCCATAGCCACCACGCTCCGCTAGTACTTCCACATCGACTCAACCTATGGAAAGAGAGGCGATCTGATGGAAATTATACAAAAATACATGTATACGTTTCGCGAAACAGTTGCTAAGTTGTGCGTATTCCTCTCTTTATTATACTACTACTACTACTACTACTACTACTACTACTACTACTACTACTACTACTACTACTACTACTACTACTACTACTGCTGCTGCTGCTACTGTTGCTGCTGCTACCTGTGGTACTACTACTACTACTACACACAAATAATATTGTGTATACTTTTGTTAATTCATTTGGTTCCCTCTATATCAAAGGAGAGTCTTTTCCGACTTTATTTTTGGAACCCTAGGCCTATATCATGGCCTGGCATAATTATTACCAAGGCATAATTATCTTTCCTTAAAGCGAGCTGCTATGGCAAGAGGAACTGGTCAAAAATTGTTTTGCAGCTGTTGTATACAACCATGTGAACATGTTTGTAAGATATTAATAAATAAAACCATTTTATTTAATCCGCTTAACGAACACACAATAGGTAATGCGCTCTTTTGTAAAAAAAAAAAACAACACTTCACAAACTACAAAGTGTCAACAATCGACAATAATGGCCGCTGATCTGGAAGTATGGTTTTGTACCGAACTGGGAAAGCTTGGTATCGAAGCAACCGAGGACAATGCACGGTGGGTCAATTTTTTAATTCGAAATACTAGAACGATCTTCCTCGAACAACACCTTTGTGTAGAGTTTTTACCTTCCTGATTTTAAGTCAAGATCGAGTGAGATTGATATATTCAATTGCACAATAAGTAGAAATCTAGATCTAGATCTAATTCTAAGGAGAGTGTGTAAAGCAATTATTTTTACAGCATTAAATGATTAAGTACCAGAGACTTGAATTTTCTATTGTTTCAGTTCGGGGTGACTAGAAGTAGAATCTAGACTATAGATGTTTACTTTTTGGACAGTGGCACTTAGCAGAAAAAAGTTTTCCCCAGTATCTTTCCCATAACCCCAAATACGCAGTTCAAACTCCCAATTTCACATTTTTTTTTAGTAATTCTACATTAAGTGTTATATTTACCGCTCAAATAGTTAGTTGAAATATTAGTTTTTATGTTCTAAAATCATGAAACATGTAGTCAAGTTAAGAACAGAGGTAAACCTAGAGAAGTCAAAGAACCTTACCCCTCACAGTTTTAGCATTACATCTTTTGGTGCACCAGTAGCTAGGTAGTGTAAGTTAATAATGTTGCAAGATGCCATGACGCTACAGTTTTCCTATGTCTTGGGTTCGGATGTGTAAGTGGCCTTTGTCACCAGACTCATATTGAGGTGCTAGTAGTAGGTTATAATATTTGTCTCTTCTTTCTGCCTCCAAAGCCCTGCGTTCGAATCCCACGATCGGCAGATTAATTTGTCCGATTTCACCCCTCTAACTGGTTGGACTGGTGTCAGTATTATGTGGGCGGCTGAGACAGGAGTCATCCCCGCCGTGTCTCGGGTGGGGCAGCACATAAAATTGTCAGACGTCAGTCTTGGGGCCAGTCCACAATATATAGCTTAAATAGTGCTGACATTGGGCGTTAAACCAACTCAACTCAACTCTGCCTCCAAAGCCAGGCTTATGCTTCTGAGTGCAGTTTTGATAAGCCATCTATAAATAAAGGATTGATTTAAGATTGTAAATAAATTAGTATGAATGCTGTTATAAGAAAAAGAGCTACTCACTTTAATTTATTGACAAAAATAATTGATGTTGTACTGTGAAAGCCTGATATTGGTAATTCTATTTTTAATATGTCAATCTTAAATCTTTTTTTTTTTTTAAAAGATTGACAAGCGATGATTATATTTATAGCTGTTGTTTTCTCAGATATATCCTTTCAATGGAAGATGCCCAGGACCTGGAGGAATACATGATGGGGTTTCTGGATGCATCTGATCCAAAAGCTCGTATCTTTCTTCAAGAGCTCCGCATTCGTTGTGGACATGGGCCTGAAAAGACTTCTCAGGTTTACATAGTCTTATTTTTAATTCATTATTTACTGTAGCGTCCGCTATCGCCCGTTATGGTGTACCCTGGATCGCTCTGCATGAAACTCGTTCCGTACACACTTTTATAATGCAGATTGACACCTATTTATAACTTTTGCGAAGAAAAATTCATCGTCTTGCTAAAACGTAGTTTCGCTTTTTTTTTTACTGCATGTGAATCGGTTGACTGATTTCAAAGTTGCGATTTAAAAAAAATTCACAAAAATCAATGTTTTATTTGCCTATCAAAAAACATCAGAACTGCCACTGGCAGACACCCTGAAACTGTTTTTGGATGTCTGATTTGTAAGACACACCTTTCTGATAAGATGTGCTTTGTCCAATTCCATGGCAATGGTTTTAAATATGAAAAAATGTGGCAAAAACAAATTAAAACAAGACTAAAATACAATTTTTTAGTGTAAAAATTTCTCTGTATTATTTTTGTCAGACATTAAATGCCATATTTCATCAACATGTTTTATCCATTTCCGAAAATATTGTTTTTTTAAAAATTCATTATCTTTTATGGTTCAGTATTATTAAAGATTTGTATGACTTAAGTAGCCCCTTGCACTGGGAATTGATGACAGTAAAAATGTTTACTGGCTGGTAAATTAAAGTAATAAAGGAAGATCATTTTCACATTGGTTTAGAATGTACTGTATAACTCGGTAATATAGCTGGATTTCTTGTTTTTCTTGATATCTCTCGTTATAGTTAGGGTTCTCGTTATTCCCAAAATAAAACTCAAAGAGGATTTTATTGAATGAGAGAAAAAAGAGACAAAAATGTGCCCTCATTATTCCCCCGCCCACACCTTAAAAAATACATGTAGCAGTCTCGATGTTTGGACGCGAGGGGAGGGGAGGATGAGCCTACCACTAATGTCACTGTTGTCAGCGACGGCAAGGGAAAGGTGTGAGGAGAGTGTCTGTATAGGAGTAGGACACTTGTGCTGGTTTGAGGTGCCAGAATGAGATATTTATTTATCGGTACCTTTCTAGTTAAAAAAAAATTTTTTTATGTAAGGGGTAGGTTTAGAGCAGAACTATTCTTAAATTGTTTTTATCAACAGCGTTATCTGATTTAAGCTCTCATTATTTCCAAAATATTTTATAGGGCGCAAATAGAGAGAAAACGGATTTTCAAATCTATCAATATTTCAACAGATCTCATATTTCAAGGTGTCGTAAAATATGGGGACAACCGTAAACCATAATAAGTTCATAATGTAGCATTTGAACCAAAAGATTAAAAATTGTCTATAAAAAGCAATTTAATGTAAAAAGTGTGCTGGAGCTTCTATTGAAAGCGTGAATAAATTCTACTGGGCTTAAGTTAGTGGCGGAAGTTGGGCCCTTCAGTAGGGGTCAGTAGGTAGTGTGTTCCATGCTCTAGTATCCCCAATACAGCTGTTAATTTACCTCAACAAAAAGCTAAACCAGGGCGATGTTTTTAAGGGCAAGTTTGTGTTATAGTGAGGTGAAATAGAGGTTTATAAGGGCAGCTTTAGAGAAAGTGAACCATTCAGTTTGATTTGCCTTTAAAATTAAAGTTTTACTTAATTTTATTTATTTTTTGATAGCTCAAACTCTGCAGTTTTAAATATTTTTTTTGTTTTACCTTTACAATAAAATATATAAATTCAATTTAATAATTAATTTGAATTTATATCTTGATATAGCAAAAGAGCCATTATACTGCACAGTTAGCCTTTATTTAATTGTTTTAACGCCATCACGTAAGCTCAGTTCAATGTGAGAAGGGTCCTTATTTTTAAATAAGTAGGAACAGGTTGAACTTGACTTATAGGCTCTTACATTTTTCAATTCCAGGTTTATTTGAAGGAAATGCCTGAAAAAGTAAGAAAAACGAACAGGAAGGAAAAGTCAAATGCAAACCACAATGATGCAGATAATGTACTTGGCAAGAAAAATGACCAAGTCAATGGAACGGTAATCTCAAACATTTGATGATGATAAGAAAAAAAAAAAGAAAATGACTTTTTTCGTTTTACATTTCTTTTCTCCTTATCAAGCTTTTTAAAGAAACTCTTTTAAAAGCAAGAGATACAGACTCTCAAGTGTTTGTTGAACTTATTATTGCTTTATTATTAATATCCATTTTTTAAAATTTTTATATATTTCATATCCTCTTCTTTACGTGCGTTCACAGCATAGGCCTGTCATACCTGTTCCTGAGAAAAACAGTGACACCCTGGATATTTCCATGTCATCTCCCTCAGGGGAGCTTGGTGTTGGGGCAAAAAAGAAATCAAAATACATCCCCTTGTTCAGCACTGAGGGTCAGGCAAAGTCCGTCATACAATTACCGGGTATACATAGTTAATTTATCATATTGTTTGCTATTGCTATTTATTACATAGCTGTCTAAAGACACTGCTTGGTATACCAAATTAATTAAAGGAGACTCATTTTATGCACTGATTTTTTAAAACTATTGAAGCTAACTAAAGAACATTTTTTTCAAACAGATTATATTTGTACATAAATTTTAGATTGTGAAATATTTTATCAAATCTCATCACCTCTTTGTATAGTTCTTTTCTTTAGAAAATTAATATGTTTCACCTTCTTTCTCTTAAGGTATAAATTTATTTGCAAACCCTCATTATTAATCCTCTCCTCTTTTGCCTGTGTTGCGTGTTACTCTTTCTCTCTCCTATGCTGATTTTCTCTTTTGTTCTTTGCTTTGTGTCATGAGGTATTATTAATTATTACTTTGCTCAGACATGAACTAGGAGCTTAATTTATTAAACAATATAGCTTAAATTTAGTTTACTAACTTTAATTTACGTATGCTTCAGGTCGGTATACTTGTGAGTGTCAGGCTGCCAAACATAAACTGATCAACAACTGTATAAGCTGTGGCCGTGTAGTATGTGAGCAGGAGGGAGCAGGACCTTGTGTCTTCTGTGGAAATCTAGTGAGTGTGTTCATGTATAGAAATTGAAACTTGAGTCGAGATGTCATTTTTGGGGGATTTCGGTTCTGGAAATTGTTAATGTTTCTAAACAAAAATGAGTCCAAAAGGATTCTACCTACGGGGTAGGTAGCGGTGTTGCGAAGGCATAGTTGTTACCTTGAAACGAAGCATGCATGATTCTATCCTCTCCTTTTTCCCTTTGGTTTAATTTCTAGCCTTTCACTATCATAATATAATGTGTGAATTTTCTTTAACCTTCACCGCCACGGATGGCTTAACATATACAAATAACGAGTGGAAATAAAGGTTAAGAGAGTTGAAGGGATGAACATTTAATCTGTATCATTTTGTGGATTGAGACCTAGACTTCTGTCACAGGACTTAAGATTGGTTGAGCTACAGGCAATAACAAATTACCCCATGAGTACACATTCGTTACTTTTTTTTTATACCATGGATTTAGGGCTCATCTCAAAGTTCTTGTTGTAAGCAAGATCAAATGATCTGGTTTCATTTTAAAAAAGAAATAAATAGAGGACTGAAATAGAGAGAAAGACAAGGAATTTTAAATCTCTCAGTTTTTATTCATTAATCAAAAAAATGATGTTTTTAATTGCTTGATGAAATAGGCATATAAGTCATCTCTGATAATAGAAACACTAATTCTAATACTCAACATGCAATACTAAAATAATTTAGTCTATTTGGATATATATATAACTCATTTTCATTCCAAACTTTTTTCTATAGGTCTGTACACCTGAAGATCAAGAAGTTTTAGACAAAGGCACAAAAAGAAGTGACAAACTACGCAACTCTTTGATGCGAGGAGTACATCTTTCTCGTGGCAATGAGGATGCAACTAAACAAGGAGCAGAGAAAGCCATGAGGCACAGAGATAAATTGTTAGAGTTTGATAAAAATAGGTAGGTTGTCAAAAGGCTTGCAGTGTTATGCTTTTATAGCCTCAAGTTTTTGCTTGCAGTTCAAAACCTCTTCAAAGAACAATATTTAGTCTTAGGAGTCTTTAACAAACATACTTTGTAAAAGTCATATTATTGAAACCATTGAGCTCAGGATCAGAGTCCACTCTAATTTTACCTTTCCCAGCAGGATCAGATTATACTCTAAGATCTAACTTGTGCGGTAGATCTAGGCTAGAAAAATAGGATACACAACCAATAGACTCAACCAGAAGTAACCCACTTCTGATGCAAAATTAGTCTGACCCCTAACCCCCCCTTAACCCGCACACATTTGGTATGGTCTGAAAGCTTGGACTCTCCTCTTTGTAGCACAGGTAATGGCCTAGTTTTTTGGCTTTGCAGCTAAAAACAGCATGTATATTTTTTACCACATTGTAACTTTGAGTGATCTGTTCTAACCATTCTGTGATTGGTCGAGTTTGAATTAGACCTCTCTGAGTATGAGCAAGGGCAGCTAGATCTTATTTCTCATTTTTCTTGCTCATTGTTCCTTGTAAAACTTACTAAGGCAGTAACTACCCGTCTTCCTTTATTTTTTCATAGGATCTTTAAGATATACAATCTAGAACCATACATCTTACTTTCAATATTTTAAGCAGTCAAGCAGTGACTTTTTAAAAACCTGTGACATTGTTTCTAGTACATAATTATATTTAAGATTATGGATAATTCAAAAGTAATTCTACATCTTTGTTTCTCATACTTGTGTTGAATGATGAGTGAAAATGAAATTATAGAAGGTTTGATATTGACTGAATTTTTTTCTCTAAAAATGACTGATCTTTTTTAGTACTACACGGGATAGTAGTGTTTCTTTTAAAACCTGTAACTTTGCTTCCGGAAGAGATATTTGCATGCAGTTTAAAATTCTAGATAATGCAAAAGTAACTACACATTTTATTCTTATATGTTGATTGACAAGTGAGAAAAAAGTTGAGTTTAAAAGGGGACATTCCATGTTTTCACCCTAAATTTAAAAAAAAACAAAACTAATTCTTCCGCTCATTACATTATGCCTTTTTTTTTTGTAGAATGTGATGAAAATTTGGTTCGAAAAAATATTTTATAGTCTTGAATCAATTGTCTATTCTGGTCTCCTGTGCCTTGTCTTAACCTTGGCACAGTTATTCCTCCTCTGGTCTGTATTTCAATTGGTACGAACTAACAGAAAATTGCATCCCCTTTCTATAAATATATAGTTTTATTACATAAAAAGGTAAAAATGCTATGTTATTGGTGTTTTTGCATCGCTCCCATAAAAAAAAAATGATGGCCATTGATTTTTTTTTTTAAATGTCCTATTAGTGAATGTTTTAACATATAGGTGCATATTACCTAAGATTAAGCTTTCATTTCTTAAAGATTTTTTAACCTGATATGAGACAACTATCACTCTAGGGATCAAAGTAGATAGTGATCTTTTGTCCCATTCTTTTTCTCCTTTCTTCAAATTGTTGGAGTTTAAATTTGCTCAAGAATATGGCAATGTAGATAACATTCAGGTTGATTGGGTAAATGATGATTTCTTCCACTTGTTCTTTTTCAGTTTCAGGTACTTTTGTCTCTGTTGTCCTAATCAACCATTTTTAATCCTTTGTTTTGAATTTGTCTTTGTTTATAGATATATTTAAAAGTAAGTGTTGTACAAAAATAATTCACTTGTCGATGAGAATGAGTAGGTAAAAGGAGTCTATATGTGTACATTATAGAAAAACTAAAGTTGTTTTTTTTTGTTTTTTTTTTAAAGATGAAATCAAATGTATTTTTTCAAACACAGTGGTCTCTCTCTAAGAACTCGCCCCTTGGGAGACAAGAAAATCAGGTTCTTGGAGGGTTTGGGTTCTAATGGGAGAAGAAGAAAATGAGCCTAGTAGTCGGTAACCAAGTGACTAGTCTTCAAAGAATAGTAATCTGTGGTTAATAATATTTACATTAATGGGTTCCCTGAGTTGTTTATTTCGCCATTTCAGAACATTAGAATACTAAGATATAGGCTCTCACAGTCATCACATCAGTCTTTAAAATGCATTGATTTGTAAAGAAAATGTTTCACTATCAGATAAAAAGAATTCTCTTTTAGTTTGTAGTCCTAGTTACTGTAAAAAAAAAAGAAAAAAAAAGAGATTATAGGCTGCATGCTTTAACCTTGGACCACATCATGAGAGAGAGGAGATATAGACAAATATATACAGAAATAGCCAAGGAGAGACAGCAGAAGGGATAGAGAGAGAGAAAGAGAGATTGCGAAAAAGAGAAGAAGAAGAAGAGAGAGAGAGAGAGACAACAAACGACTGTAGCAAGGAATTGTATGAAGGCACCTTGTGGTGAATGGTCAACTTCTACTTTCTAGTCAGTGCAATAACCATGACTCTCAGTCTAGAGCAGCCATCTGTTTATACCTCTTTGAGTTCCGTGCTTATAGACTAACAAGTGCTGGGAGTTGGCGATGGGGAAAGAAAGATTTCTTTGATTTTGACTAGATGGCTTACCGGCGTTACCGCATTTTACAGCAGTGTACACATCTCCTAACCGTCTTAGATTATTGTAATAATGGTCAACGCTTTTGTTAAAGGATCAGATACGACCATACGATTGGAGGTTGCGCACCATTAGAGAGGAAGTGTACATGGGAGATAGAGAAAGAAATGAATAAAAGAGAGGAGAGAAAGAAGGAAAGAAAAAATAAAGAGATAGAGATAGGAGAGTGTTTGGAGAAAGAGTGAGAGACAGAAAGATAAATGAGTCAAGAGAGTGAGAGGATCATAGATAGAAAAGCGAAGAAAAAAAAAAGAATAGTGAGGTGGTGTATAAAAGAGAGATGGAATGGAGCAAGCGACAGAAAGAGAGAGAGAGAAAGAAAGAAAAGGAAAGTGAAAATAAAGAGAGAGAGAGAGGAGGAGGAGAGAAGGAAAGAAACTTGAAAAATGAGCGAGATAGAGAGAGAGAGCGTCGCAGGTGGTCCTTTAAGAGTCAGTTAACAAATTAGTGTATGACACATTTGTTGAGCTACTAAGAGGAGTTGGATTCTAAAAAAATTGAGGTGCTTTTTGAATGGTCAAGTCACGTTTACTCCTCAGTGATTGGATACCTACCCACTCTCGTGTAACAAAACAACTGCTATCGACCTATGATTTTTGTTCAGGGGCAAACCCCACTTACAGGCGGAGGGGCTAGATCCGTCTGTTGATGTCTCAATGTAAAACTCTTTTGGTTTCTTGACTGTAGACACACAGGCGCTGCTAGTCAGCATGACAAAGAGTTGGCGGCAGGAAGATTTCTCTGATCTCTATACATGGTTCACAGCCTCGTGTATGTTTACACCCCCCGCCCTCTCGTCTCCTCTCACCCGTCTGATCGCATGTATTCAGATACCTGCACCGCTCCTATCAGTCTTAGATGACTATAGAAATAATCACTACGCTGGGTAAGGTAAAAAAAAAAAGGCTTTGGTTTGGAAAAATATAAAAAAATAAATGTTATCGGGCTCTCCTAAAATGGGTCCTTAGACTTAGTGTGAGGCAAAAAGGGGATTTGTACATGGCTAAATTAAAAAGAAAAAAAATATATTTCAAAGGGATAGTGGGTGTAAAGATGGAGTGGTTTCATAAATGGAGAGTTCTTAGTCGGAGACCAATGTACTTTATAATTTCTCATAAAAAATAACTACATAGATTGATGGATTGACCAGAATAAAGGGGTAAATCTAAGTTATGTAGTATAAATTAAGCTTGCTCTAAAATGGTATTACCCGGTAAGTATAATTTATTCTGATTTCTAAATATTATTGCCCTTTGTTCTTCATTCAAACCTGAAAGGAAAACTAAAGGGGACTGGTCACATGTTTTTTACCCTGATTCATTGAATTTTTCAGTTTAACAAAGTCTCTTTATCTTCCCAGTGTAAGAAGAACTCAGGTCATAGACGACGAATGTGACTACTATGCCACAGATGCAAACCGCTGGCTGAGCCAAGAGGATAAAGAAAAACTGCGCCAGCATGAAGAGGAACTGAGAAAAGCTCGACATGGTTCTCGAAGAGATAGAAGAATAACATTTGACTTTGCTGGGCGCCAGCTACTAGATGCAGAGGATGATTCAGCAAAAAAGATGTATAGCATTGAAGATACTGTGATACAACAAGTACATTATGGGAAGTCTCCTCTGCAAGCAAATAATGCTCCATTGGTGAACCCCATTTATACCTCACCCCCAAAGGCAAGCAAAATACTTTTTATTCTGGTATATCATTATCATCATTGCAATCTCCGAAAACTTTTTTTGTTTGTTATTGACTTTTTCCTTCAAACAACCTTGATGATTCTGGGGTCATGAAAGTGATCAAAATTCTTCTTTTCTAGGGCTTGAATTGAACACAAAACAAGTCAAATGACTTATATGCAAACACAGATAATGAGATATGCAATGGCGACATGTAGTGTGACTAACATTTAAATTTTCTGTGGTCGTGGAAAACAAATCTTAATAATAATGTCTATAGAGACTGCGTGTTGGGTAGTTTCAAACTACAAAATCTGCAATATTTTATTAATAAAACCACTTTAGGCAGCATGCGCAAACTTTAAGATTGTGCATGCATTTGATAGTATTTGTATGTAATAGTTATCCTTTTTTTTTTCAAAGGCATAAATATTTCAATGAAAGAAGGCATCGTTGGGTGCACAGTCAAAGCACCATTTTTGTTTTCCATGGTTTACACATATTTATTTAGCTACATCTTGTCTATACCACCTTTTTTCTCTCTACGGCACTTTTAAGTTTATGTCTAATTTGTATGGGAAAAACATGTAAAAGAAATAGCTTTTTCTGCTTCATTTTTTTAAAATATTTATATTGATGTCAATATTAATAGATCTAGTATGGTTATTTTTTATCTAATTGAAATAAAAATTGTCCATAGTTTGTGTCTGGTGATGATAGTAGGGGTGCCACCAGACGCACAGTCTCAAGTGCACCAGAGGGATTTGACTTACGACAGCCAGGCAGTTCTCGAATACAGGACAAAGAGCTGCAAGAAATGTCTGATGAGGGCATGTGTATGAGCATGCATCAGCCCTGGGCATCCCTTCTAGTCCATGGTATTAAAAGGTAAGAAATAGTATGTAATTGTAAATATAAAGATAACTATGGAGATTTTCTTCCCAAATCTTTCAAATAAACTTGAAATCACAAGGTAATAAATGCTTTCAGATAGAACCTCATTGTTTAAAGGTTATATTTTTAAGATAGAGGGGCTGACTGATATTTGTATTACTCACAATTATTTAATTCTCTTCAATTTTTTGTTTGTTTTAACAGGCATGAAGGTCGCACATGGTATTCTGCACATAGAGGAAGGCTTTGGATTGCAGCTACAGTGAAAAAACCAGAAGCAAAGGAAATTGCAGAGCTTGAACATATGTATAGAAGCATTTATAATGGTGAGCGTAAAAATTCAACAAAGAAAAAGAGAAAGGTTCACTATTAGAAGCTTTGGTATGGGCGGGGGAGCTAAGTTAGCTGAGTCCATCTAGTGCACAACTTCTTATTGGAAGTTACAGGATCTAATCGCAATGCACCCACCCTTCTGGCTAGATATTCATTATAATGTGATCAGGCTAAGATAGAAGTCCATCTATACCTGCTTAGACTCTGTGTGGGGCTCATTAAAATTGATGTATTTCTGAAAATAAGAAAAAAAAATTGAGTGGCTGCAGAGATACCAGTGATAAGAAATTATTAAAATATATTTTTTTCAGTCCCAGTGGGTTTACTTTATTTTTATCTCACTTTACTTAAACTATTGTGTTTGATTTTATTGGATCTTCTAATATCGTAATAAAAAAGCAAGAAAAAAAAAATCAGATGAACAATTTTTTTCTGTCACTCTTTGAAGAACCTGACTTGAAGTTTCCAGCTGACTATCCTACAGGCTGTCTTTTGGGTTGTGTTATTGTAGATGACTGCTTGCATCAGGATGAATACAGAGAGAAGGTAAGAATCTAAGAGAGGGGGGGGGTATATGAAGACCACAGGGGAAAAACCGGACATGTCACAAATTTGAATATTTTAAGTAATGCCCCTTAGATTATAAAGGGCGCTTAATTTTATCATAACGGTAAAGAGTGGTATGGAAAAACCGGACATGTCACCTAAAATGTGCCCCTCAAATGTTCATAGGTAGAAAAAGGCTTTAAGTTACAGGGGTATTTAGCTTTGTTTTAGATTTATTTTAATTTGATAAAACCTTTTCTGTTGTAGGATGCTAAACTACAAATCTACTTATGAAACTTTTTTTTATGACTAATCATGTAATTTCGCTCTATATTCCATTTTCTTGAAATCACAAAAAAAAAAAAAAAAAATTACATGAGTATTTCCTTTTGAGAAATGTTTAACTTGGTGTGACTCCTCTGCTTACAGTATCCTGAAGGGGAGTCAGCTTCACCATATGTGTTCATTTGTTCCAACCCTCAGCAGTTGCTAGTTAAGTTCCCGATGAAAGGCCAACACAAAATATGTAAGTTTTAAATCTTTAAATATAAGTTTATAAAAATCTGTATCAGTTGATCTTATTTTTGCCCCTCTTTACTATTTTATAACAGAAAATGACCATTCAACTTGCTACAGTACTTGCAGTGAACTTAATGGATTGATCTCACTCCATCAATTCAGCAAGTTTGTAGAATTTTGAAGACCGTAATTACATTGGAATTAGGAGTCAGTTACTGAGTTAGTTAGAAAAAACATATATTCATGACATTACCAACTTGATTACAGGAGGCTCTTAAAGTTTGATTTGTGGTGATGTCATGTTATTCTATGAACCGTGCTGAAATACTCATTCCCATAGTATATCAATAGTTTTTATGAGGCTGTTTTTATAGCCATCTCATAGGATGAGTCTAGTTGGGGTTTAGCCTTGGTCATGAAAAAACAAAATTATAACAAGAAAACGTATTAAAGCAATATATTGCTATTATTGGCAGAATAATTCATTTGTTTGAAGTTAGCTTAACATTTCTGGTATTGTTTTCTGCCATAATCTCGGTAGCAAAGTATTTGTGATGCAAATCTGGACTCCAAATAGACTCTTTTTGTGAGACCACCATATATGTTTGGTCTAAAATATCTTATGCAATTATATTTACTTTCATCAATGCCCGAAAGAGAACTGCACGTTTTAAAGTATTGAGGCCTATTCTTCATGTTTACTAGGATCAGTTTCTTGTATCATGCTAGTGACGCTGCAAAAATGCAAGAAATCTAACTAATTTTTCACTCAATCACTAAAAACTGAATCTCTATAAGTTGGGTTGTTTTTTGTTTTATAGAAATTAGATAAGAATATGTTTGGTCTATGCAACTCACTGTGTGGCGTGCTATAGAGTTAGTACAGCAGAATTCTCAAAAAATGAAGTCTGATACAGTGCACCCCACTTAATTCGACCTCTGATAATTAAAAATTCCCCCTAATTGGACATACTGAATAGTCCTGAATAAATCTTTTAAAATTTTTATTGCATATTTGTGGTTTATTCGACAATTTGCCACTTCAATTCTTTCATTTTGACATGTTTCCAACCCAATATGACATAAATACAAATTATTTAAACATGAAAAGCAGGTTGGATATGTATTAGACTGATAGATTATCTTGCAAAAATCAATAAAACTTTGCACAGGCTGAGCAAGCCAATGCATGGTGCACAAGGAACACTCTGTGTAGATTCCTCTCCAGACCCAGAGCCAAGCCACTCCAGCTTTGGCACTCTCTTAAAATACTAAATATCTTCTAATTCGACTCTTCCTTAATTTGACATGAAAATTCTGGTCCCTGTAATGTCGAATTATCAGGTATGCACTGTAATTTGAATTTCTCATAAGCCAAATTTTGCAATAGAAAAGGTTATTTTTTTTCTCTTTGGTTCTATTAAAATGGGACTCATAATTTGAAGTTTTTCTGGTTTTATTCTCTTTATTCGGATCTCACACCATCAATAGGCATTACAAAAGTGTTTTCTCTCAAGCACTATTCAATGTTTATTGCTGCCCATGCCAAACCTTTAAAAATAAAAGAAATGGGCTTAAGAGTAGGTCATTATACTTTTTTGTAGAAGGAAAACAATAGTAAACTAACATAAACACAGTTTTTCAAAAAGGTCTATTGAAAACACTTTTGTGGTTCAGGTATGTCGCCTTCTGTAATTTGAATTCTTTTAATTCGAAGTTTAGGTCAAATCCCAAGCAATTCCAATGAGGAGTTTTCCACTGTACTTATTACCCGCTACAACCAGATACCAAAATTAATTGCACATTTTTAAAGACAGATTTGTTTCGATATGAGCATGCAATATCTTCAAGAATATCCATGGTATGTTCTGGTAAGTGCTAACATATCAGAGATAACCTTACATATTTTGTGGTAAAGATACAGTATTGTCAATGTATATATCCACAGATCGCCTTGAACCACATATCCACAAAGGAGCCAAGAAAGGTCTGAGATAACCCAAGTCAAACCTAGCTGTGATATCAGGCATTGCTATTGTCTTTCTTTCTAAGCTTTAAGGCTTTGTTTCGATTTAAATGTATATCAAGCTGAATAAGTTCTATGGTATAGGCAGCTTATTGGGATGGTTGACGTTTAAAATGTGACTCGGTTTCATTAAACTGTTTATTGCAAAGGTAGTCTACTATGCCCCAGAAGGCTGTCTAAATCAAACTATATTAGTTTGAAGCTCTGATATTGGTTTGATTGGGCTGTTCATGTGTATTAATGTGACAAAGAGATAAATCTATGCTTAACAAACAACCAGTTTGTTTGTCTTCTTGAGTTTGAAGTGTGGCTTGCATATAATTGATTATTCTAATTTATATATATTATAATGTACATCATACAGGTAATTACTAATACTTATAATATTACTAATAATTTGTTAAGTGGCTTGCATATAATTACTAATACACTTTTTATCAAAATATGCTGTCACACATGTTGGAATATCAAGTTGTTTGGCTAGGACTTGACTATGTCTCAATACTTCTATCAGCGTCCATGCATGTGTGCAGGATTAGCATTAGATGTGTAAGTATGTTCTTTAAAAAAGTACAAAATGGTATCTCCAACTAAGTGAATGAGGAAAAGAAAAATGGTTAAGAAAAAAGAGAAACAATCTTTTATCTAACAACTCAGTAATGAAATAAATACAGTTTATAAAGCTTTCATAAACAGACCTATAGCAATGAAGGAATTAACCACCTCAATTTCATGTTTCAATTCATTCTCTTATAGGTCTAAAAACCAAACCAAACTCACAATTTCAAACCCATTTCATACAATTGATGAGATACATGTATATTTAAACGCCTACAAATTTTTAATAGAATCATTTATTTATAGATGAGTTGACACCATCTTACTTTGTAGCTCATGGAAAAAATAAGTTATGTCAAAGATTTTACCAGTTTTGGCCATCCAGACATCCCTGCGAAAAACATTAAAAAAAGCAGTAAGGCTTTGAACGACTATTGCATAGTACAATGTATTAGTGGATTGTACAATCATCACACTACATTATTGTACCATTGTCCATAAATAGATTCAGACAAACTGAAGTGACTACATTTTTTATTTTTACTTAGGAAATGTATGCAAATTCATAAATTGCACGAATACTTTTTGTTTTGTTTTGACAAGCTCCTTCTGTTTGAGGAGGAAGTATTACATGTCCATGAAGACTTGGACAAGCTGGAAATCATCGAAAGGGCAATGCGAAGTTCAAATAATTTTATCTTGAAATTAATTAACAAAAACAAAACGTAATTTCACAGTACTACTACATGTAGTATTATCCTCAATAATTACTTTGACAGGAAGAGGGTTTTAAAGCTGTCGTTTCCTCTCATTAAACCAAGTAATTTTTTTTAATGTTCGACGATAAGCTCCTCCTTATTACAACATCCTTTGATTCTTTTATAAAAAAAAAAAAAAAGAAACCCAACTATTTCACAATTGATTTGTCTTAATGTGAATTCATTTAGAGAAAGTAAGACACACCATTGTGTCGTGTAAGTAAAATGGCAGACGATCAAACTCTGCTTTTCTTCTATGGTCAAAAATTTTAATTAAAAAAAAAAGGAGAAATCTATTAATGGATAATGATTTGTGTTGTCAAATTATGCTTCAGACGAAGTCGAGGAATTTCACTTAAAATCCTGTTTGCCAATGGTTGACGAAAATTAGGTATAAATCTAACCTAAAATAAAACACATACAAAAAAATCCCAAGCAAACAGCTACAAAACCAACATAAACAAATATCAATCGATCACCACGAGCACCATTCAAGTTTCTGATATTAGTGATAATGATCATAATAATTTTATGCTAATTTTTTTTTAACCTTCACCACCACTTGTAATTTGTATTTCTGTAAGCCACTCGTGGGTGTTTTTTTCACCCAGTGACTCTGAAAGAGGTAATAAAAAATAGCATATGGTGATAAATAGTTATGTGATGAACATATCTATCAAGCTAGCTGTCAATCTATTTACTAAACATAACTATTTATAATTATAACTTCTATCTGTTTCTCTATACAAGAACATTAATTTTTTTTTGTACGTCCACCAAGGCTTACCATAAGGAGTGTGAATACCGCCCTTGACATAGTGTGTGTGTGTGTGTGTGTGTTATTCTATCTTTGTGTAGTCTCAATCTATCAATATCACATTACATGTATACTGTATGTATTAATCTAAGAGGATTAAATAGAAAAAGGAGAAAAAAGACGAAAGAGAGGAGTAAAATGAAAAAAGCGCAAGGAGGATGTAATAGAAGAGGAGGAGTAGCAGCGGCAGTAGAAGTATCAACCGGAGGTGCATGAGGAGGAAAGGAGGATGAGGCGCAGGTGGATATAGGAGCAGGAGGGGGTGCATGCAGGTGAACAGGATGAGGAGAAAGAGTAAAGTGGACGGGCAGGGAGAGGAGAAGCAGGAGCGGGGACATAAAATAAATAGCTAATAACATTACACATGTAATATGTATGCATTTTGATAGAGAGAGAGAGGGAAAGAAAGAAAGGAGAGAACGAGGAAGGGAAATAGAGAGAGTGTGTGTGTGTGTGCTAACGGTCTAGATAAAGAGCGGGACAGAGAGAGAGAGAGAGAGAGAGAGAGAAAATAAGAGAGACAGAGAGTACAACCATTGTCATGGCTTATTTACCACTATACCAGTATACGGGTGTCTGTCACCCACGAATGGGTTAGCGTGAAAGGAAACCATATCGTTCAGAAAAAAGTTCTCTAGTCTAAATTATTTTCAAAAAGTAACAACATAGGTTGAAACACAAAAACACACATTTAGGTTTTACTCTTAAAATTGGTATCATTTAAAGAATTGCGCAGATTTTTCACAGCCCCGGTGCTTTTCATCCACGAGTGGCGGTGAAGGTTAAATTTAAAGTCCATCGTCAGTTACAAAGGCTACGATAAGAGATTCACGTCCACGTTGATCATCCTCCCCCTGAATTATGATCCTCTTTGATCCCTATAGTTTAGTTGCTGACAATGGGCGTTAACGTTAAACGAGCAAATCAACCAACCATACTTCAAACTTAGTCACCATGCATGCTCCTATTCGCCACCGTCATTAATTGTAGAGCTTGAAGAGTGTTGTCTTTGGCACAAAAAAAATACTTAAGTGAATAGGTTTACATGCGCAACTCTGGTCCACTGTTTGTACGGAAAAAAGGCGAGAATTTATATACTGTAATCAACTTGTGTTCAGGGTTCATCTATCAAGAGATAGCTGTTTTTGTTTGCTTTGTTGCTGAACGTCCAACATCAGCAATAAATATTTTATATCGTGGACAAGCCAAAAGACTAAGTTCGTCTGACAATTTTTGTGTTGCCACACACGAGACAGTGTGGGGAGACCTAGACTTTTTCAGCCGGTCACATTATAGACTGACATCGAACTAACCAGTAGGAGACGAAATCATATAACACATTTTTGACTTTTCGTGGGTTTCGAACCAGCGACTTCCCGATTGGGAGACCAACGCTCTACCATTTGAACCAGTTCGACACTCTCAAGAGTTAGCAATGAGATAATGGAAAAAAAAAAACACTTTTTCCTATCTATATATGCATACCGCTAAAATGTAATAATCAATAATACGACTCCAGTAGGGGCCCATACACAATTATCACCAGGAAACAATTCTCTTAACTCAATAACCGTGAATCGTATATCCATTGTATTGCCACTTTCGAAGCTGAGCATTTACATAGGCACAGCTGTGCACTCGACACTCGCATCTTTCGCACTCGTGGAGATTTTAAAAATAACCCTATTTCAAAACCAAAGGTTAAAGAACAGATTTGTATTGTAATAAAACCTTGTTAACATTTGCGGCATCAATTGCACCCAAGAGTAAAATTAATAGTGACTGTTCGAGAGATAAATAAACAGTTTGAAAGACATAAAAAAGCGCAGAATAAGTTTTTAATCTAACAGTAATGAGTGTGTTCACACAAACTAAGGTAATGTAACTCAATATGAAGAAAATACGTAAGAATGAGAGAGAGAGAGAGAGAGAGAGAGAGAGAGAGAGAGAGAGAGAGAGAGAGAGAGAGAGAGAGAGAGAGAAGAGAGGAGAATTAAGTAAAACAGTTCGTGTGAAATAAGATGGATGGGGAAGACGCCTGTGCCCACGTAATGATTTATTGACAGTGCACTGATAGTGATTACATGTATTGAAGAGATATTTGACTCTCAGTAGTCATAACATTTTTCTTGAAAGCGATTTTTTCGGGATATCGAGAAAGGATGGAAGTAATGTAATTATAAAATGTAAGTCCGCCCAGAATCACACATGTTTTTTTAAACCAATTACATTTTTATATATTACAATTCTGTGAGCTCCACGACAGTATAGGATAATTTCCTACATAAGACTATTATTAAGAGTAGTTTCTGGTTCAATTAATTTTAATTAAACACCGGAGTGTTAAAGATCCTGCCCCCATTGAAATCTGTACAATACCAGTTTTACTCTCTTTTTATCTAGTCCTTGACTTATTCATTTATTGGACGTCGTATTTCAATCAAGATTCATAAAGATTGGAAGTATGGAACTCCATGGTCGTGCCTTGTGGGAGACAGTTAACCCACTTTGTCTGCGCTCTGTGTGACAATAATTATGTTGCGTAGTCTACTTAGTTTTACGAGATATCTGGTTAGGTAAGCATGGGCCTCGCAATGGTTCGCAATATCTTCCTCGCAAAAACTTCATCACAAGACTATCTTACAAATCAGAGGATGGAAGAGATCCCGTGAAACACTCTAATTTGCACCAGAATAATGAATATAACTCAACTAAAATTGACAAAAATATAAAGCCACTGGATATTGACATATTTGGAGAATCTCTCAAAGACTTAAAGAGTTGGAAAAATATAAATGTGAAAGGGTCAGGTTTAACTCTAAAAGTTTAAGAAAAAGACGAGACACATATTCATCCATTGAGCAGAGAAAACTTAGAAACAGAAAGAGTTTTGATTTCCAAATCCATAAACATGAAGAAAGCCAACCTCTAGTCTAAATGTGTTACATAAATAAAAATTAGAATAGTAACAAAAAATTTAAGAGACAATTTGAAAAAGGTTTCTTAGTATGATACGAAACTAGTTAATACAGAAACCTGCAATTCCACAGCAGCAATTGGAAACAGTTGCACCGAAACGGGATGTCTTGAGGGTCAGGCAATGCTCCATAACCTTCACGACAACCTATTCCCGCACTTGACTAACTTCACCTTTGTTTACTACAACCTTGGCCTGCCCCCTGCCCAACGCAGATACCTCGCCAACATCTGCCGCTGCACGTTGATAGATTTTCTGTTTGAGATGTTCTCGAATTTTGTGTCCGCCCTGAAATGCTAAACCTGGAAACCTCTCATCGTCAATGCAGTCACTCAAGGAGCAGAACTGGTCTTCTGGGTGGATGCCTCCATTCGTTTTCATCCAGAACACACGCGTTTGCTGGCCTTACTACTTTTACTAGACCAAGGCAGGGAGCGCGGGGTCCAGATGGGCTAGACAACGCTGCAGTCTATGTTCTACTTCTTCGGGGACAAGGCATGTGCTTATGTGCCATAAAACCAGGGCTTGAGTGGGGTGGCCATCTTTCACAACGAGCAGCTCATCAGGAGAGTTGTGCTGGAACCTTGGGCGGCCTGCGCCCTCAGTAACCTGTGCATGTTTCCCCAGAACGCTGTGGACCTGGATCAGCTGTCATGAAAACGTTGGCAAGAACTTTTATGGCGTATGTCACAGGTTTGACCAGTCTGCCTTAAGCATTCTGATAACAAAGCTCTACCAGGAGAAAGTAAACCATGTTATAACATCAAGCGAGGGGGTCAGAGAGAGTACAGAACCCTTGAACTTGTACTGTAGATGATTAATCTCTATATAATCATGCTAAAATATTGTTTCGATATATTTCGCGAATGCGCATGTCTCCTAGTAAAAATGTAACATTATGCAGTGATGAATTTTATCTAATAACAAATTATGGAGGTTTTTTTGTGTGTTTTTTTTAGAACCTCTAAATGCCAAAGTATGATGTAATTATACGAAATATATTAACATATTGTGAAATGCTCAATTCTGTCTAATAATAAATTATGGACATGTAATAAAATCTGCTAAATGCCAAAGAATGCTTAAGCGATAATTGATTTGTTATACTTGTGTTAAAAATATTTTTCTTCTTATGTTACATGTTCATGTATTTTGTTTGGAGAATAGGAAACAAGATTCTAAGAATCGGAAGAACAGACATTTTTTAAATGAATAAACCTTTGCACCACTGAGGTCGGTGAGTCTAGTATTAGTGAATATAGGAAAACGCAACGTCTATTTATAGAACTCCGATACCCCAATCAGGCTTTCAAAAATAACAAGTCAACCCACTAATGTAGATAAAAATTTGCAGTAAAAATCAAAGTGGATCACATCGAACTGCAAACTCCTCTTTTCAAAACAAAAATATCAAATACATGTACTTACAGACGATATCTACCGACTTATCTTCTCTGATTTTGAACAAGGGCAAGGCTTATAAAAAAAAAAAAACTTCATTCAATCAATTTTACTATAGTAAATTTATTTTAAAAAGTACTCAATTGTCGTTTTGTACTAAGTGCTCACTCTTTTTCAGCTCGAGTTATTTCAACTGTCCAGGTAAGTTTAAAAAAAAAAAACACCCAAAAAAACCCCCCATGAATGTTCATGTACAAGTTTGTACGTGCCATGTTACATACATGTATTCAGGTTAAACCAATATTGTTTTAAATAACAACAATATTAAATCCGAATTAAATGTACTCATTATTTGAAAATCTATGACAAAATCTGTTTTGGATTGTAACATGAAAACCACTCAGTTAAATCCCTTCAGGTGGAAATGTTTAAAATTAAAAGGTATGGATGATGTCTCAACTGGTCTATTGAATATAAAAGAGTAATGCAAGACATGATTATGAGTAATTTGTGTGCGAGTGCCGAGGCCCCATAATGCTCCAAAAGGCAGGCCAGCTTGCCACTGTGACAAATTGTTTTTTAGCCTTTTTTATTGTCATATTTAGAATCTGGTTGACTGCATGATCCGCTTTTGCATGCGGACAAAGGTCTGAATTGTTTGTAGTATCTTAAATAAGGTTCCAGAACATTTTAAATTGATAAAAGGTCATTATCGATAAATTGTGACTTTCATGAACACAAAGGCATTTGATAAACTTTGACAGTATGTTCTTGTGGTTCTCAGATATGGTTGGCAGTAATAAATCCATAGAATTAAAGTCAAATTCAAAACAACAAAAATTGCTATATTTTATTTTACATACTTTTTTTTTTTTATTGTTATCAACATAATTATGACACAAAGTGGAAATATTCAAATGAAATAGAAATAAAATGATCCATGGAATCATGTTGATAATGCAACAAAATGTAACATTGTAATGAAGGGATGAACGTGAATACAATGTATTAATTTACTTATAATCATTCTTAATCTTATTCTCTCTTTCTTCTTTCTCTTTGCAAGCAAACTCCATAAAAAAACAACAACACATCAATGAAATTCTCTCAAAATGTTATCTGATACGCCTTCCTATATGTGACTAACATGTCACGCGTAATAATGTTAAATATTAAAAAAAAAAAGAAACTGGATTTTTTTTAAACTCAATCTCTAGAGAGGTAATAGGTCTATATAAAAATTGACTATGAAACGATGAATGTCAGTCACTTTGACTGTAATGATATATTTTATTAAGGGTAAATGTCTCATTACTATGTATTTGCTATTACTGTTTGTAGTCAATGTAAATATTACATCTGAAAATTTTACATGGATTCAAATAGAATACTTGGGGTTGCAGTGCTAATTGAATACCACTACTAGACACAAAATAACATTTCTGGTCAAAAGTCAGATGGATTTCTGTAAAGCATGCCAGTTTGTCACAGGCCCACCCTGCTTCGACTGTGCCCAAACAAGATTTCAGAGGGATGTGAACTAAAAAATCAATATTTGATTTAGAGAATTTACATGCCATGTTGTATTGTATAGACCCTAAGACCTTAAAACTTGGATACCGGGTACTGTAAGAATGTGGTTACTGAATGCATGCTTTCTGCTCCGATCAGCCACAGCAAACCAAACATTTTAGAGTAAAAAAACTATTAGTCATGCTATACTTATTAAGAAAGTTTATGCTAGCCACGACTGTTTTGTAAAGGCTCAGGCAAAATTTAAAAAACATGTTTAACATTCGATTTGTCACGACTTTTTCTCTGGACTAAAGGAAAATGTTTTATTGGTACCCTCCACTTCAATGTAATTGATGGTGTACTTGCGATTGCATCTACATTCAGTTCCACATTTTGCTGAGCCACACTTTGGGCATGGGAAATGGCAACCGGGGCACTTGGTATTAAGACAGTCGCATATATCGACCAAACTCTCCAGCAACTGGCCTTTTTCATTGTAGAGACGCATCCTTTTAGATCTGTGAAAAAAAAAGTTTTTCTCTTTCACTGTTACTCTACTATTTTCTGTCTGTCTGCTGTGTGTATCTCTCTCTCACTCACTATTTTAGACTACAATTTGCCATGTATTGAATTCTGAGAATAAGAGAAACATAGAGGATGCTAAAAACTTTCTTTTCTCTTCCATATTCTTCTTTTTTGTCCTTTGATGGTTATCCTTTTATATAAAATTCTCTATTCCTCACCTCTTAATTAAAGTTGAATGCATGATTTTTTCTTCGTCCAATATTCCTTTCTACGTCCATTTTCCTAAAATCTCCCTCTCAACTCTGTTTTACCCCTCTAGATGTCTGTGATCATTATGCCTATATTTTGAATTACACCTATCTTATGCAAAGTAAAAGAAGATCTAAGGGTTGCTGTTGCAAGACATACTTATATAGGACATGTTTTGACAACTTTCAAGTTTTTAATATCTAAACAAGAAAAAATTACTTTGCATGGCAAAATTACAAAACACAATTTTTATATTCCTTATTTTACAATTCTACATGTACATAGTTTATCCACTTGTAATTCGACTCTTATTTTGGAGAAAGTCCATTACCGTGAACACTGAACGGCTGTCCATTTTCATTCACTGGTTCAAATCATATTCGGCTCTGCCGTTTTCACAACATAATTAATTGGATTTTAATTGAAAGATATGTCAAATTCATTAACAGTTATGCTCTAATGTACATCATTTCTAAAAAATAATTATACCTGAGCACTCAAGCTGGTTAAAGGCATTATTGAATCCTATTAAATTACCCTGTATCACCTAAAAAAAACAAAAACAACTATGCATTGCTTATTTCCTAGCATTCAGATGAACCCCTTACTACCCAACAGATGAGCATACTGGAAAAGCAAAATAAATTCTTTTGCTCTTTTTCAGTGCTTAGTTGAATAGCATGTTGCTCTTTTTCAGTGCTTAGTTGAATAGCCTGTTGAAAATAATCTAAATTAGATTGCATCTCAATAAGCTTTGCATTGGTACATCTCTCATTGTATGACCATGCATTATGATAAGCTTAACATAACACAACTAAATAAACAAATTAATTAAAAAGTAAATAAACAGAAAAAGGTATGTAAAACAAAAAATAAATTAAAAAATTATAATCACCCCTTTGCATAAAGCCTGCGATTCATTTTCCGTATCTCCCTTTTAGATTTTTCAGGATCAAAGTCAGCCATAAAGGTACCATGAGCATCAAGACTAAGTTTTTTCAACTCAAGCCTTGTCAGCTGTAAAAAAAAAATTTCCAAAATTGTTTAACATCATTATCAAAATTAATAAGGTTTTTATTGAAAATTGTATGTAACTTTTCAGGTTTCAACCAATTGTAAAGTAACAGTATGTAAAATTCAGAGCCTTATGGTTTGCTCATCACATGTATAATTCATAACCATTAATACATAGAATAGTGTTTTAAAAATATTCTCTACATAAATATAACTATTTTGGGAGATCAATTCAAGAAGGGAATATAGGAATAAACCTGTGAATCCTGGCAAACATTATAAAAACTTCACCTCTATGCAAGAGAAAACATCAACTTGGAACACTTTGCATAAATGGTTTGCTGAGCTTGTTCACAATGTAAAAAAGCAATACATGTATATGAGAGAAATTTGAAGAATGAAGTTGCATATACGCAAAATGTAATTTGAATCTTCTAAAGCTAGTGTTACTATTTGCAGTTATTTTTTTTTTTTCATTTGTTAAATCTGTTGGGCAGGATAAGCAAAAGTCACTTCTTTCTTATAATATAATCATAAAAGAATCTGTTACAGTATTTTTATTGTAATTTAATTGAATTTGTTTTTTTCCATCATTACCTTGTCATGGACTTTATTGAATATCATGATGTGTGATTTGTTTTCAATGATGGAAGCATTGAAATTTATCTTTAAAAGTCGAAAAAGTAGAGAACTGAAATTAAGGCTGTCTATTATACTCACATCTTCTATATTTTTTTCTGCATTGCTGGATCTTGTCCGCTGTGATAATGTATTGCTGTTGGTGTTGCTGTTGCTATTACTGTTACTGTCTTCATCTCCAATGACCTCATGAACAGAACCATTATCACTCGAATTGTCCGAGTCGCTGTCTATGGAAATTGGTTCCGAATTACCAAAGAAGGCACTTTGATTTGGATTGCTGCTCTGAGTCTGATCAGCCATTACTATAAAATGAAATACATTGTAATTAAAAAAAAAAAAGATCATTTATACTAAAGCGTTTGAATACATTGATTAATAGTTCATGAAAGCCTGTCAAATTAACATCTTAACTCGACATCTGCTTTTGCAGAAATACAAGCAACATTGGTGGAACTGAATGGTAAACGTCTTACATGCATAATTATCAGTGGGAACACACCTTTAAAATCTACTAGGTCTTGGGCTTGAAAATTTTGTTCAAACTGACTGAGATTATTGTAAAAATAAATGATCACTCCTAAAGTTCTACATGATCTATCTAGTTCACACACACAAAAATATTGTCAGACATTTCTTTTGGAACTGTGATAGCCTAGGTTCAGGTAATCAGTTACTAAGTTAGGTTGGGTTTCCAGATAACTATTTATACCTGAAGGCTTGTAATCACTTTTAAACTAGTGCTGCTAGCCACATAGATCTACAATACCTGTTATAAAACTTGTTTCTTTTCCTCCGCGGAATAAACTATTATATAGTTGTACAGTCGAGATCAGCCACACAGTTTATTAGTACAAAGCAGCAATCATAGTCACAATTGATTATATGGTTAATTTTCAATTGCTGAACCCTTTGCCACATGAATATTTTACATCTAAACTAGATTTAATCTAGATGTAGGATTTACGGAAAATCAAATCATAGATGTCCATGTATCATGTTTACAACTTTTCAGGATCTAAAAGTCTACATTGCAGTTAGCATAATTAGGTCTATTAATCTCTATTATACATACGGATTAGTACAGCGCAAGCTGAACAAATCGATGTATTGGTACCTGACCAGATTGGAGTGAAATGTAGTATACCGGGTACCAGATATATTCTGGTAGCTACTAGACCATGTGGTGCATGTACATGTGGCTATCATGTTCTTCGGTTGAAAAAAATCTGTGTGCATAGTAGTACCAGAGTGTGCAGACATTCAAATAGGCTGGAGGGGGCCGCAAAATCATCTAGCTTCTAAATACAAATGATTATTTATCTGATGCAGGCAAATAAACTGCACAAGTTAGGGGGGCATCACTATATATCTATATGTTGTCAGTTGCACCTCATTCATCAGAGGGATGACCAATTTGCTGGTTTGGTAATAGTATACTACACAGTGTATACATGACAAAACACATTTGCATCATTTGTCTAAACTCAGTCTAGGGCTATACTGTATTTTTGTCTCGGTTTCTGACTAGCCCAGCACAATGCTATGTACGGGTTGATTGGCCATTATTATTTACGCGGTGTCACTTCTCAACAACCATAGTTGGTGCAAAGTGACAGAACCACACTTCTCACCAACCACAGTTGGTGCAAAGTGACGGGACCACACTTCTCACCAACCACAGTTGGTGCAAAGTGACAGAACCACACTTCTCACCAACCACAGTTGGTGCAAAGTGACAGAACCACACTTCTCACCAACCACAGTTGGTGCAAAGTGACGGGACCACACTTCTCACCAACCACAGTTGGTGCAAAGTGACAGAACCACACTTCTCACCAACCACAGTTGGTGCAAAGTGACAGGACCACACTTCTCACCAACCACAGTTGGTGCAAAGTGACGGGACCACACTTCTCACCAACCACAGTTGGTGCAAAGTGACGGGACCATACTTCTCACCAACCACAGTTGGTGCAAAGTGACGGAACCCCACTTCTCACCAACCACAGTTTACCCAGAAGTCTTTGCTAGGCATACATACAGTCCTCCAAATTTATTGTTTCACTTTCGAGGCTATTTATTTGTACACTACGCTACAGAGTTTAGAATAGAAGTCCAGTCTAGTCTACAGTCTAGGTCTACCTGACACGACAAAAATGGAGGCATGGATTACCTTTGACAGCTACGATCAATTCAAGGAACACTTGTAGATAATCCAACAAGATACTTTTTCGATTTTTTTCTTTCTGTAAGTTGATCGGAAACGATTGCTACCATGAATAAAAGGATGAAGAGAAAAGTTTACCTAGTAGAAAATCAACATGAGCTTTCTTACAAGAGACACCGGTCCTTTCTCACCAACCACAGTTGGTGCAAAGTGATGCAGCCTATTATTTAACCTAAGTTCACTCCTCTCTCTCGAGGTAGCCAAGTTCACACATTCCTATATACATATGTCCCGTTAAACCTAAGCAAAAGTAATAATAATTTGAAAAAAAGGGGATACTTTAAAAGTCCAGTTGTAGCGGATGCCTTTCCACATGTAAACCACTGTATATAAAGTCCATGATATTTTGTACAGTGATATTGTACACTTTTATACATGTAGAGAGTATTGACAGTGCGGTTTTAACATGTAAACCTAAAATGTAAGAGTCAAACCTAGTTCTAGATTTATTTATAATCTGGTTGAGTCTATACCATAACGGTAATAAGCCATAGAGTTTCTGTTCAATTCTTGCTATAGGCACTTCTCTGTCGAAATGATGGGCATTAACCGTTTAACGCTGTATATTGGGATTATTGTACATGTACTTTAAATAGTACTGGTAGGCTAAATAATCTTTCTTTAGAGCTCGGAAACATTAAATTAGGAGACAGCTTCAATCAATTCAACGTTTAGACCAAAGAACTTGATTTGAACAAAAACATTAAATACAAACTTAGTCCGTATAGCGAAATTGGGACAAAAAACACCCCATAAAGAGCAGACTTATATGGAATAATTTGGAAAAAAAATCCGTACACAGGCCTACGATTATAACGATGCAGAAACACCATGGACTATATCTATAATATAGTGCAGTTAAAAATAGACACTGTCTTAAGTGATGATGGCACTCGATTATTAAAATTGAATAAAACACCTGCAGTCCCTGTCATTTTGTTATTTATTAAAATTGATTTAAATACCTGCCAGCTGTACTCTTTGTCTTTTAGTTAAATTTTTTATTTGTATTAGCATGCTTTGTTTGATTCAAAAAGAAAGGACACGATTTCATTTTATTCAGTTGTTTATTTGAACACTGGTAGAATGAGGGCGGGGAAGGGGTGGGGACAACATTCACAAGCACATAAGAATTAGGCCACATTGATCTGTTAAGCAGTTGAAACTTTAGATCTCTATCTTTGTCTCTCACACTCGCTTGCTCTGTCTGTCTCTCTCTGTCTCTATCTCTTCCTCACTCTCTCTTCTCTCTTCAAAGTTTGACTGACCCCCATGTAATCGAATCCTACCCACCCACCCCTCGAATCCCGCCCACCAAGCCATTTGATCGGCCACCGGTCTAAAGGGACCACAAAACTCAAGGAGTGCCGTGATCTAGATCTAGATCAATGCTTACTGGTACATGTAGATTCTATTTATAATAATTAGACTATGGATATTTTTTTTCGTTTACCCTTCTGTGGCCCTCTCTTGATTATAGATAATAGATCTAGCTCTAGTAAACTGAAAAGAAAAATTTGATGAAACTTGAGTGTGAATAGGCTAGTGATACTGAAAAGTAAAACAGATGCTGAAACTGAAAGTGAAAAGAAAACTAAGATGTATGCGGCATTTTTTTCGGCACTGAAAATGCCAGATAAGAATAATTCATTGAGTAGGCCCTACAAACGTCACTCAAGATGTAGGGCCATTTTTTTTTTCGATTAGTTTATAATAATAATGCCAGATAATAATAATTCATTGAGTAGGCCCTACAAACGTCACTCAAGATGTAGGGCCATTTTTTTCCGATTAGTTTATAAATAAGACCAACAAAATGCAAGTGCTATTTATAGATCTATGATAAAATGTAGGACATATCTTCTAACGTCAAATATAATATATTCGAACCGCTGGATGCTTTTTGCTGTTTTTACTTGAGCTAAGACTTCTAAAAATTAAAAGAGACTCACAAGACAAGCGTTATCGTGTGACAGAAGAAGCCGGGAAAATTGGACCTCAGATTGGGGTCAGAAAGATTGAAGCCATAAGAATCTACAGTACAACGAACGTAATGCTAGAAATCAGCCACAGACTTCTATCATTAGCACTAGATCGCTCAGAAAGATGACGACCTGTCTTCGCGGCATAAAATTATCAGCGCGCGAGCTTGAGGTGTCTGTGGTTCCAAGAGGGTGGGCGATGAGAAAGGCGGATTTTTGGCGGTAGGGGGGAGGGAGGGGCAGGAACTACCGATTCTGAGTCCAACACATTAGATAAATACTAGTAAAACTATGACGACAGTCACAGGCACTATCTATACCATATACGTAAACCAAATCTATCAAGTGGTTAAGATTGTCAGTCTATTTTCGGCGACCATGCAAAACTTCCGGAGTGGCGTGTATGATATTTAGAAGGTACAAGAACAGCAATATTATTGTTAGATTATAATCTACAACTAGATTAGATCTAAACATTTAGTAGAGGTATCAATAAGGGCAATATAACTAACCTAAACTATTATAACGTAATTTTATTATAAATGTCATATTCAATTCATATTGCATCTATCCACAGTTTATAAAGCCCGTTTTCTATGTTTATTTACAACCATGGCCATCATAATGTTTACACCCTAAAATGTCATCATTATGATGCGTAGAAACTTGTCACCTCTGCACAGAGAAGATTTAAA
>RQTK01001159.1:0-11155 GCA_003991915.1 Elysia chlorotica | reverse complement strand
ATCATCATCATCATCATCATCATCGTCATGATCATCATCATTCGTCGTCATCGTCATCATCACTCATCATCATCATCATCATCATCATCATCATCATCATCATCATCATTATTATTATGATTATTATTATTATTATTATTATTATTATTATTATTATTATTATTATTATTATAATTATTTTTATCATCATCATTATTCTTCTTATTATTATCATCATCATCATCAACATCACCGTCGTCGTCATCATCATCATTATCAACATCACCGTCGTCGTCGTCGTCCTCGACATCATCATCAAATCAGTTAATATATTTTTTGCTTCCTCCTTTTTTTATCAAATGAAATTATCTTTTTACTTTGTTTTTAAATTTCTTTCTTTCTCTATCTTTTTTTTCTTTCTTTATTCTCTTTACATGTATAATATATATAAAGAGAATAAAGAAAAAAAAGATAATATAATATAATATTCCTCCTTTAAGAATGTCATTAGTATTACTTTTTCCTTTTTTATTCTCTCTCTCTCTCTCTCTCTCTCTCTCTCTCTCTCTCTCTCTCTCCGTATATTATATCTAGACAGCTACGCTACTACTGCTGCTAATGATGGACAGGTTTTACCCCTACATGTATAAGCACATGATTTTTACGTCTGACAAGCAGGTCACATTATTATTACCCCAACCAGAGGACTAAGATCGGACAGAAAAAAAGCTGCCGATCGTGGGATTCGAACCCCACACCTCCTGATCTGAATACCAATGCTCTACCGCATGAGCTAATTTGCCCTTCGTGCAAGAGCCGTGCAAATGGAAGGAATTACAGAATGAAGGTGCTAAATTTGATATAAGATATATAATCTAGATCTATAAAAACCCTTTTCATTAGTTAAGCCTGGATTGTACTTTGTAGATCTAGAAAGATAGGCCAAGATTTTAAATTTAAATAGATTGCTTAAGTAAGCCTAGATTCTAGATCTAGATAAATTGCTGAAGTCATGCGGTAGAGGCAGTGCATTAGAACATTCAGTAGTCAATGACGTTTTGACTAACCAAACCTAGATCTAGATCTAGTTATTATAAAAGACGATCCGGAAAATAAGACTTAATTAAGAGGCGAACTATTTTTTAATTTTTTAATTATAATAAATTTATGAAAAAAAAAATCAATAAAAAAGGACCAGGTAAACAAAGTCTTTAGTAAGATGTAGCTTCTGTGAAAATTTCATAATTATAGGTTGAGCCGTCTTCGAGCCTTTTGAGAAGAACCCCTCGATTCTACTAATATATATATTTTTTTTTTTGAAAGGGGAACTTTTAGACCCCAGTCATTTAGTCATTTGCACAGACAATAGAAAAACTTACTGATAGATTCTTGCCGTTTTCGTCTTGCTAGTCTAAACATTCTCTGCGCGTCTTTTGTTTTTCGACCCAAGTTTTTACTTTTAGCACGAGCGGGCATGATTAAACTATAGATCTAGATTCTAGTTTCTACATACATGTATCACCAACGAAACGTAACATGGCAAAACATGCCACTAGGCCTAATGAAACAAACAACTTGTAGAATTTTCGTTTTAAATTCGATTGAACAATATTTTAGAGAATGGACTGTCATGGCCACCTTTGTTGCGGACTGACTGCGGAGGCAATATTTCGCGAATGGATTGTCATGGCTGCCTTCGTTGCGGGCTGATCGTTGCGAATGTAAACATGACGTTTTACGCCGTTCGTTTTTTGTTTTGTTTTATTGAAGCATAAATTGTATAATAAACTAATTTTCAATTTACACCCTTTATTCTATCAAACTAGAGCTGTATTATATCACTAGTTAAGCTATTTCATTAACAAATCATAAATCATACTTAAATTGAATTATGTGCTGTCAATGTGTGTGTGTGTGTGTGTTTTTTTGTTTTAAGTTTTAAATCTAGATCAAGACAATCGCCTCAGTTGAAACTTGCTAACAGTTGATGTGCGGGTTATGTTTTTGTTGTATCATTGTTTTTGTTAAGCGTTTTTTCTATTTGATATTGTATACCAATAAATTATACAATAGTATTATTTATAAAATTAAATAAAATGAATAATTTAACTAGTATGAAGTATATTAAGCAAAAAATTATTGATTGTAATTGGAAAGTTAAAAAAAAGAGAAGGAAAATGTATAATAAAATTTGTAAATTACAAAAATATCTCATCTATTCAGATATATATATATATAAAGATAGATAGACAGATATAGGCTGTAACCAACCTGAATGCTTTTTATTCTCATCTTGCAGGACATTTTTTCTTGAGTGTCATCGATGGTGGTGGATTAGGGATATTAAAGAGAATAAGAACTGCATTCTACACAAGTCTTTACCTTTCTCTTGGAACATTAAAATGGTTGCTTTCAAAATGGTTGCTGCAAAGTCTGACACCTTTTCTGTTAATTTCTTTTGGTAAAAGTCTAATCAGATCTGCTCTGTTTGTTTTTGAATCTACACCTGACACCTACTCTATAGGGAAAAAAGGAATGAAAATAAAACATGTTTGTGAACAATTGTTTTAGATTATAAGAGAATCTAGAGTCTAGATACATTTAGTACTGAAAGATAATAATCGAAATGCAAAAAAATCTGTTAAAAACCATAACGCATGATCTAGTTTTAGAAATAATAGCTTCAAAATAATACATTATGCCCAAATCCCTGAAAATCTGATGTAAGACTAGGGTCCGTAAGCACATTGTCACAGTAGCTTACGACTCGCTGTATGCCTTCTTAAACACATATTCTTAATATTCGTCATATGCTACTTATGATGATGTACTTACTACCCTACACCTACATAATATACTCTAGTTTAGAAGTAGACTAATCTTAAGACTCGTAGCAATACTGTCGTAAGCTACGGTGACGCTGTAATTACAGACCCAAGAATCAAGTCAGCATATATCATAATCTTTTCAGTGGCACTCTTAATGTTTAATGGCATAAAATAAGTTCACATGGCATTACAATTAATAATGGACTCAAATTCAATTTATTAAAATTGTATCGGATCTAAGAAGACATGTACGAATCATTGAACTAATAACAAAAACAGACTAAATATGCCCATGCAGCGCACTGCACTTTTAACGATACATGCAATTATGTGCGATCTATAGGACCCTCTAATGTCTGCTGGCTGGCTTCCGGTATAGTAAGAAACCAACTTGTGACGAAAGTGATAATCTTGAAACTTCTGATGGTCATTCAGTAAACAGTTCACACGAGGTTTTGTTTACTACCGTTCTTATTTATTTTTTGTTTGCCTTAATCAGCAATTTACATTTACTTCTGCTGTGACTATTATATACTTTCTGAACCCAATGGAGGTGAGTACTGAGTAGTATTTATATTTTATGATCACAATATGTTAACTAGCGATTAAGGGGAGGGGAGGGGGGGGGGGCTTCTTATCTGAAGGCTCTCTGTCATCTAGCTGCCTGGTGTGTTTCTACACACTGTTCATTAACTTTCATAAAATTATAGTAAAGTGAAGCAAGTGGAAATACAATGTATTAGACTCGAATTGGCTAACAGTAACACAGTTGACATCGATGTACTCTCATTAATTATGATTTCTTCAACGTAAAAACAACTAATAAAATAAATCAATGGCTTATGTTTAGTTACTGGGAGCTGGTACATCTGATCTCGACTGGGGGTCGCTTCCTATCTGTCTCATGTCTGACGCGTTGCTTAGCCTATCTAGTCTATAAATAAAATATTACTGGTACCAACACACTGTATTTAAGTGCTTTTTCAGACCACAAATTGACTCGATCTAAATGTATTCTAAACTAAATCTAGAGAACAGTCTTACTTTGTTATTTTTTTGTTTACGAGTCTCAAAAGGTCTAGATTTCTAGATCGATAAGTTATTCACATATATATTATATAGATCTAGATTAGACCTAGATTCTAGATAAAACTTTAAAGCTAAAAAGTTTAGATCTAGCTCTAGATCTATATCGACCAAGAACGTCTAAACCAATGATAGAGGGAATTGTAGGAGGCCTATAAAAATTCAAAAGAAACTCACATTTCACATGTTCGTTGACACTGGTAGTCAAGATAAACCAAAGATGTAGAAAGATTGAAATCAAGAGTTGTATTTTCCAAGACAAAATGTAAGCTTGTAATAAATGGTTGCTGCAAAGTCTGACACCTTTTCTGTTAATTTCTTTTGGTAAAAGTCTAATCAGATCTGCTCTGTTTGTTTTTGAATCTACACCTGACACCTACTCTATAGGGAAAAAAGGAATGAAAATAAAACATGTTTGTGAACAATTGTTTTAGATTATTAGAGAATCTAGAGTCTAGATACATTTAGTACTGAAAGATAATAATCGAAATGCAAAAAAATCTGTTAAAAACCATAACGCATGATCTAGTTTTAGAAATAATAGCTTCAAAATATTACATTATGCCCAAATCCCTGAAAATCTGATGTAAGACTAGGGTCCGTAAGCACATTGTCACAGTAGCTTACGACTCGCTGTATGCCTTCTTAAACACATAATTTATTCTTAATATTCGTCATATGCTACTTATGATGATGTACTTACTACCCTACACCTACATAATATACTCTAGTTTAGAAGTAGACTAATCTTAAGACTCGTCGCAATACTGTCGTAAGCTACGGTGACGCTGTAATTACAGACCCAAGAATCAAGTCAGCATATATCATAATCTTTTCAGTGGCACTCTTAATGTTTAATGGCATAAAATAAGTTCACAGGGCTCCGGCAGGCGATTAAGTGGGGGGGGGGGGGGGGGGGGCTTCTTATCTGAAGGCTCTCTGTCAGCTGCCTGGTGTGTTTCTGCACACTGTTCATTAACTTTCATAAATTTATAGTAAAGTGAAGCAAGTGGAAATACAATGTATTAGACTCGAATTGGCTAACAGTAACACAGTTGACATCGATGTGCTCTCATTAATTATGATTTCTTCAACGTAAAAACAACTAATAAAATAAATCAATGGCTTATGTTTAGTTACTGGGAGCGGGTACATCTGATCTCGACTGGGGGTCGCTTCCTATCTGTCTCATGTCTGACGCGTTGCTTAGCCTATCTAGTCTATAAATAAAATATTACTGGTACCAACACACTGTATTTAAGTGCTTTTTCAGACCACAAATTGACTCGATCTAAATCTATTCTAAACTAAATCTAGAGAACAGTCTTACTTTGTTATTTTTTTGTTTATGAGTCTCAAAAGGTCTAGATTTCTAGATCGATAAGTTATTCACATATATATTATATAGATCTAGATTAGACCTAGATTCTAGATAAAACTTTAAAGCTAAAAAGTTTAGATCTAGCTCTAGATCTATATCGACCAAGAACGTCTAAACCAATGATAGAGGGAATTGTAGGAGGCCTATAAAAATTCAAAAGAAACTCACATTTCACATGTTCGTTGACACTGGTAGTCAGATAAACCAAAGATGTAGAAAGATTGAAATCAAGAGTTGTATTTTCCAAGACAAAATGTAAGCTTGTAAACACCAAATCTAGATCTCATTTTCAACAAAATTGCTGTGTTTGTATACACACACGTCAGAGATAAAGTGGAAACTTAATATTACACAGAGAGAGAGAGAGAGAGAGAGAGAGAGAGAGAGAGAGAGAGAGAGAGAGAGAGAGAGAGAGAGAGAGAGAGAGAATGAGAGTGTTGGTGGAAAGATATAAAATAAAAACAAAGTCTTTTTTAAATACCTTGACTGGCTTGAGAGATATTAGACTTGGTCTTCTTAGAGTGTACCTCTGGAGCAGCTCTGATTGTGTGTTTTCTCTTGGGTGTTGGTTTTGGGGGAGGGTTTGGAATGTCAAAAAGGGTTGGCACTGCATTCCATTTAAGTGTCAGACTGAAAAAGAAGCTCAATTCTAAAGGACAGTTGAACTAAATTTACTAAAAATGTTCACTGCAAAAAAATACAAATTTCTTTCAAATGACGTCTGCAGATAGCCCCATCAGATCTTGCCGTCTGGAATTTTGGATCCAGACCTTGCACCTAATGGAATAAGCATATCTTCTGTCAAAATTTGCTACTATAAGAAATAAGAAGCACATAAAACTATAATAACTTATTTTTTAATTTTATGGTTCAAGGGCATCAAAACATGAAAATCTAAACACACACGTTGAAAATCAACTAGAAACTAAACCACCCTACACTGCAATGCTGCATTAGAGTACAAATTTACCCAGCATCAAATGCCATAAAGTACACTCCTATATAAGCAGGTCTAAAATATTTCTTAGTTTAATTGCTTTATTTTAAGCTAGATCCATGCCAGAGCAATTTTTTAAGATGAATGTGAAATTTTTCATTGTTTGTTTTATCATTATGCTGGCTTCATAACTAACTTGCCGAATGTAGATCTAATTTAAAGCTTTATAATTATCTTCTCATCACACAGTACAAGCGAAGATTCTTTTAAATTTAAACTGGGAGACAGAATCTGTTTTATAAACTACAGACAATACAATTAATGTCATTTGGCTCTAAGCTTATCAATCTACACTACCGTAGATCTAGCTAAAGAAACGGGAAACTAGATGTAAAATGAGGAACACATAATCTTACCTTTCTTCGTCTCGTGGGAATAAATAAAAGGAAAGCTTTTTTTCTTTGCAATGAGGCTTGTTTCGACTATTAGTGCAGTTTATTGCACCACAAAAATCACCCGAACATTGCCTTTTCGTTGACATTTTCCAACGTCGTTTACATCGGTTGCTGCGGATTGACCCTAATGACCCATGCTTAACTAAGGGACATCACTCTTAGAAATCCTCACCTATTTTCACGAGTAGAATAATTATCTTTCCTTATTATCTTTGCATAAACTCCATACTACAACAAAGGGAGATCACTCTCGCGATATCCTCAAAAAATTGTGGAGTTAAACGCCTTAACCGAACATTAGACTTTGGTTAGGAAAAAAGATGTAAAAATTTAATATAGCAGGGCAAAAGGAACATAATCTTTGTACCGGTATCTGGATCGAATTGGGGGTCACATGTACCGGTTCCATTATTGGTTCCGGTATTTCAGGGTGTAATCGTGTAACCCTAGTTACCGCGTTGAAGAAAGTGCGGGCTAAATATACAACAGGAACATGTACCACAGTCGAACTCGCTGATGTCAGGGGAAAAGAGAGAGAGAGAGAGAGAGAGAGAGAGAGAGAGAGAGAGAGAGAGAGAGAGAGAGAGAGAGAGAGAGAGAGAGGGTGATCAAGGCAATTTTTCGCCAACCGCCAAGATTGACACTGTCAAAGAGGTCGCCATTTTTAAAAGGTGGAGTGTATCTGGGTGTTGGGTATTTTTCGGTGAAATTTTGGCTGGCTGGCTAAACACTGTGTGAAATGAACAGTAAGCTTAACTGCACGCAAACACGAGAAACAGGCCAATGCGTTTAGAGAATCTTGAATCTAGAAGGGATTCTACTGATTCTAGACTTTTATTGCGTAATTTGTATGCTGTTAAACTACATGTAGTTTAATCCAGCGTCATCGCGGTGTGTGGCAGACTTTATTTTTCCTCTGGAAATTTAGATTATGGATTGGACTATAACTTCATAATTTTGAATTAATCAGTCCATCCGTCTTTACGTTTTGTAAACCATAAGATTATGAATGACACTATTGACAGTGAAGTTATCTCCCTGCATTTCTTTTTACACCCATCTCTTTCTCATTCTCCCATTTTCACTCTCTCATTCTCACTTCCTCTTCCATTCTAACTGCTTTTCCGAACACCGATACATGCACTATCGTTTTGTGTAATTTTAGATGTTCACTTTACATATTATACTTAACTATTTTCTGAACATGTACACATATCCGCAAGTTGTGACATTATTTTATCTTTCGAAAATGCTTAATGACAAACACCACCACCATCACCGTGTCGCCGTATAGGACCCCCCAGGGGGGCCTAGGAGACGTTAAACCCGGAGAGAGGGAGAGAATTCTCTCCCTCCCTCCACCACCACCACCACCACCACCACCACCACCACCACCAACAACAAACAAACAACAACCAACAACAACAACACTACCACCACCACCACCACCACCACCACCACCACCACCACCACCACCACCAACAACAACAACAACAACAACGATAGATCTAGAATATAGTATCCAGACTAAGATTCTAGATTCGGTATCTAGATTACTTTACATTCTAGATCTAAACTAGATTGTAGGCTTTATGTAGAAATTAGATTCAATATCTATTATATATCATATCTAGATCTGGATGTAAAATCTTGTATCTAGATCTAATATCGCCTCTCTCTCTCTCTCTCTCTCTCTCTCTCTCTCTCTCTCTCTCTCTCTCTCTCTGAGCATGGCGTAGAGAAGAAATGTCAACTTTAATTGTGGTTCAAATGATTGAAATCTGTTTATACATCTTTTTAATTGAGTAACCTTTATGTCCCAAATCGTTACCCTTTTCTCTGCCCTTTTAGTATTACAGTATTACATTTTAATCTGCATTGCTTATCCACTGGGGTAGAACATCGACTTCCGACGCAAAGGTCCGTGGTTCGATTTCACTTCCTACTTGTTGGGGAGGTGTCAGTTTAATGTGACCGACTGAGACAGGAGTCATGGTATCCCTGCCTTGTCTCGCGTGTGGCAGCACAACAACTGTCAGACGTTAGTCTTGGGGCCCCTCGACAATAAGCTGATGTTGGACCAAATCAACTGCAACTACCCCGAGTCCTATTGCTGCCCGCTTAGCGTACTTTGTGTATGTGTGGGTGTTAGGAAAATCCGACAAGACAGCATGCGGGATGGGTGGCGGATGGGGAGTAGACCTAACAGCTGAAGTTCAGACAATAATATTTTATGTAGGAATAGACATTCTAGTTCTACTATCTTTGGTAGAGGCTATGATTAAAATATGTTATGTGTGATGTGCCTCAGCGGAGAGAAAAAAAAATCTGCTACTATACACTGGTGAAGAATCATAAATTGTCACACTCACAGACATTCCAGCGCCAGCAGTTTCAACCATGGCTACATAATTATCGGTACAGCTCGAGGATACCAGATGTTTCAGATAGCCTCGGTAAAGCTACATACACATGTACGTTGTGGCTACAGTAACCGAAAGAGGTACAGGTACCTGTCCAACTTTGTTGAGGGAGACCACCGGAACAGAACCTTGGCCAAGAGGTGTTTGCCTGTTTGGCTTTTGTGGCAGGAACAGGTCCAAGGCCTACAGGTTCCGCTGCAGTAAGTACTAGGTGTACCTGTACTCGGTTACCAATATCTGCTTTCACTGTTTCAGTCAGTGTCTCTAGGCTAAGCATCCACAATCAAGGATGTATTTGATCTGACATTAGATATCTACGTCTAACTTTGGTTGCCCTTACTTTAGGGTTATATCTAAATCTGGACTATTGGATATATTTAACAGATCTAGAGCAGCTAACGAAACTAGGATATTTGTGGATATTAACCCATCTAGATCTAGATTCTAGATCTAGCCAGCGGTACCGTTAAATTTAGATCTATAGAGTTCTAGATCTAGATTCTAGATCTAGATACCATCGCTGCTGGATCTAGATTCTAGATTTCTAGATCTCGATCTAGAAATCTAGCTATCCAAGGCGGATCAAAGATTCAAGAGAGAACTACGTCAATTTTGGGTTAGCATTTCTAGAGAATCCCACGAAGTCTTGATCCAGTCCATCTTTAGGTGAGCTACATAGATCTAATTAGATCTAGATAATTTCTAGATCTAGACCTCACAATTTTATATTTATATTTAGATTAGAATCTAATCTAGATTCTAGATGTAGCTATCTAGTAGATCTATATCCTAGAATTTAATCTAGATTCCTTCTTGATCTCAATCTACACCAAAGACCAGATCTATTAATATTAGGCCTCTAGGAGATAAGCCTTGGTTTTGTATTTAATAGAGTTAAGCCTATTCTTTAATGTAGATCTAGAGAAATCTAGTAGATATTGATTTAGATGTCCTCTTAGTTGCCTGCAAACATTTCTAGAGGCAGACTCCAGGTGAGCTAGTCTACCTAGTTAAATAGAATCTATGGCTAATGTTTGGCTATTCTCACTAGGTCTAGATATTATCAATAATATAAATTTACATTTTCTCTCCAAAAATGTACTTTAAGTGCAGGCCCCTAGACATAGATCTATATTGAAGTATTAAAGTAAGCCCATTCTTTCCATATTATTAAATATATTTGATGGCTTCAATGATTTTGTCTTAATCTGCTATTGGTTAGATTTTCATATTGGGCAATCTGGAAGGTGGTCTCCTGAGCTGACTGCCAGGTCTTGAGTGTGGCAGCACATATATAATTGTCAGACATCAGTCTTGGGGCTTCATCCACTATATATCCTATATAGAGCTGATGTTGGACGTTAAGGGGCTTAAAGCCAACTGAACTCCTAAACACTACTGATCCTGAGATAAATCAATGGAGGTCCGGTGTTTAAGTAATCAAAACAAATTAAGATATAGCTGTTCCTTTAAAATCTACAGTTCAGCACAATTTGACAAAATAATGCCTTATAAATCTGTAAATGCAAATATGTTTTGGGTCTACTATTATTTCATCTAGAACTGTAAAAGGCGAGAGGTCCCGCGGTGAAAACTTTTCCAAGCCACTGGGTCAGCCCAATGGTACAATAATTATAGGGGGGGACAAATTTAAGGGCTTAAAAGCTCCAAAGCAGTCTAAGGCTAAGATTTCACTGTAACGACAAAAGGCACAGCTGTAGGGATATATAAGCAAGACAGGGATGTTGCAGTTGTATCTGTGGGAACATAAAGTTTGGGCTGAAGGAAGGCCAAGCTGCAATCCAGTGAAAAGCCTCTTAACATTTTTACATGTGTTTGAAATAATAGCTTGTAGCAGCGTTGTAAAAATACTCCAACCAATTAGATGTACATGAACTGACACAAATTGAGACCTCACAGGGCTTGAGCCTGCTAGTGCAGTGACAGAACTGAAGCATTGTCGGGGATGACAGTTTGTTATTATTATGACCTATGAAGTCATAGTCAATTAACAAGTTAATTTGAGTTGGAAATAAGTGCAAAATAAGAGACAAGGAAAGGTCTAG
>RQTK01001158.1:92975-128078 GCA_003991915.1 Elysia chlorotica | reverse complement strand
TCTCTCTCTCTCTCTCTCTCTCTCTCTCTCTAACTATCTCTACCTCTATCTCTCTCTCTTTTTCTCTCTCTTTCCAGATTAAGACCACCATTAACATATTCCAATCTTTCTTTCACTTTGCTTTGTTGTTGCTGTTTTCTCTCAAACCGTATTGCTGTGTTTTATCTGCTGATGGGCAAAAATAAATACCCAATGTGTGAGTGTTATGAAATGGCTTAGATACCAATCAATATCGATTTGTATTCGATTTGAATATTAAATTAAAATAGCACAGCTGCTTCTGATGCTTAATCCGTGTTCTCTGTCTTTTTTTTCTGATCTATTTATTGTATGACGTTCATCAAACCAAATTATTCTCATTTTTTTTAATCTTTTTTACTCTATAACAAAGGGTTAAAATAAAGCAGCCACGGAAAAACTTTGTCAACAAGCGTGCTAAGGACCCATCCATATATAGGCCAGAGGTAAGGAGTCAGCTTATTTTTTCTCTTTGATTATGGTAAACATTTATCTTTCTTCACAAAACTTCCATGAGCTAGATTACCTAGTGCATGTACACCAACCTTAACAGAATAATGGTTTTGAATTACATATAATTATCCTGGTTTGATAGTAGACAACTAATTATAGTATGAAACTATTTAGAGAGAAGGTGATGGGGAGAGAAAGTCGGAAAGACAAATAAAGGAGAGCTTTAAAAAAAACAATGCGGTGGACAATTTTTTTTCCTAATTATGCCTGTATATAAACTTTTTCACATCAGATGATTTAAGTCCTTTTCCTTGTTTGCGCACTATTTTGGCAAGTTGTCAAAAATTGATCAAATGTAAAAGCTTTGGTTTTGTTTTGTTTTTTAATGGAAGATGCGTGCATCAATAGAAAGAGATGCTACCACAAGATCGTATCAAGGTGCATAATAAGTGTGGGGCTTGATGAGAATAAGTTAGGTTAACTTTATTCCCTCCCTTAACCTGTTTCTGCCCAGAGCGATGACAGCCTCATACGGTTTTTCCTGGTGAAAAAACTCAAGTACATCTGGGATCCAGAGAACCAAGGGTTCATCCCCCTCAGGTGATGCTCATGTCTGGTTTGTTTTATAATCTTTTCTTTTGACTTGAATTAACTTGACTTTATAGCCCAGGTTTCTACGACTCCTTGCTGTCCAGCGCAATCCAGCCTTCACTGATCTTTGCCTCTTGCTCTCTTCTCCACTGTTAGAAGAGGTCCTGGGTGTTGTCTTTGGCGAGCTTTACATCCCCTAGGTTTCAAAAAAACATTCTATACCAAACCTGGGGCTTGAGCATTGCATGAAACAAAAACAATCACTTTGAAATGATAACTAATAGAAATGATGATGATGATGATGATGATGATAATAATAATAATAATAACAATAATAATAATAATAATAATGTTGCAGTATTAACATTTTTTTATTACCAACTCTGAGGAGACAGAGCTTTAAATCTTATGTATAACTTTCATCAAAAAGGAAATTAACAATATATATATATATATATATATATATATATTAATACTTACATTAACAAACATTGGTAACCATTCAGTCATAATATGTGGAAAATAAATATGTTTTTAAATGACTAGAGACGGGGCGTTTTAAATGTTGACAGGCAACTTATTCCATAGATCTGACCCACTAAAATAGAATGATTTTAAATGTTTTGTTCTCTTTCCAGAGGCTTGGATAAGGATCACAAGCTTTCCTACTTTCACAAGTCCAAGGGTCTTTCCGAAAGTGACCAGGCGAAGAGGTGAGGCTGAGAAGTGATAGGTTGGTTGAGAGAGGGAAAGAGAGCATCAGGCAGATAAATGAAAATACAGAGAAAAGAAGAAGAAGAGATTGAGTGAGAGAGAGAGAGCACCAGAGAGAATTGGATGGAAGAAAGATAGAAAAAATAGAAAAAGTAAAGGAGTGATTGAAGACAAATTGGTATTGAAAGAAAAAGTGAACAATTTTAACCAGATTAATTTTTTTTTTTCATAAAGAATCTCAATGACCAATTCTAGTTGAAGATGGGCCCAATTTCTGTGTAGAGATACCATTTTATCTATCTACCAAACTCATGATAGATAAATCAGCAATAATGTATCAACAATTTCTTTTGTCTTTGCTTTCTGATCTACCAGAAATTTTACTGTGGTCCTATCATTTCTGTAATATCGGCTTACCTTTGGTAACCTCAAAGAATTTAAAAGACATTTTGTCAAGAATTGTTCATGTCAAGACAATGTGAGACGAAAAATTGTTACAAGTTTAATTTGAAGATTATGAAATCACTTGTCTTTATTTTATATAAAAAATACATTAAGACTATGAGTATCAATTCCTTTTTGGAGACATAGGGTGGGTATTAACTGGTGTAACCAAAGGCTAGAAAAGCGAAAAAAATGCCGGAGAAATCTCAGCGCTTTCTAAGTTTGACTCATTGGTTACCAAAAAAGATCCTATACAGCGACGGGACCCCAGAGTGTGATACCTCAGAATTGTCCGATTACATTATGCTGACACAGACCCAAACACAGCTTCATTGAGGAGTTGAATCAGGGACCTTTGATTAGAAGGCACTCTTTACAACAGAACTACCTAGACACCCCCCCCCCCTCTCTCACAGACACAGACACTCACTATCCAGCGTAGAAAAAAGCAATACTTTTCTTTCCTTTATGATATTTCAAAAAAGTCTTGGTACATTTACCTTTCTTTACTGTTGCCTGTTCTTTTTTGTTTCCAAAGTATCCGCAGTAGACCCCTGTAGAACCATATTTGATCACTGATAAATGTGCCCTATTTTGTCAGGTTAAAACCTTTGTGTATTTTCTTCGTTTAGGCGAGTCCTGTATGGGGCAAACTCCATAGAAGTCCATGTGACCCGAGTTGTAACTCTTCTCTACAAGGAGGTAATTTTCTATATACAATGGGCTTATTATATTCACAGCAGTTTACCTAGTCAATCAAAACCAGGGTTGTGTTATTTGCTAACCGATTTGGTTGTCAAAACTAAAATGACCATGGGTGAGGCTGGAAGACTAGCACTAAAATAATTCAGTGTTATAAAGGGGCTGTGATTTCACTTAAAATTATTGGCCTAGCTCACCAACATACTTAAATTTTCAAATTGGATACATTTTTTGCTACAATAACTTTCATTCTTAACATATAACAAAATTGTGTCCAAACATGTACAAGCTTACGCCTCTTTTTATTGCTTTGGCGGAGAGATGTTTAAAGTTGAGTCTTTTTTGTTAACCAGCTGTGATAAAAACATGCCCAGCTTCAAACAATACTTTTCTTGTCACTCGATTCCTATTAAGAAAGAGGGAAAGGGAGTGGTGAACATTGAAGAAAATAAAGGGGACAAAATTATTTGGATTTTTTTTTATGTTTTCAGCTCTTAATATGAACAATAGTAAAAATCTTTATTTCTATTTGTGCTCTCTCCCAAACAGACTTAGACTAACAGCACTTTACATATTAAACTTACATTGTGTGGCTTACACTGGTAGGCCTATTTGTCAAGAGAATGCCACTTTATTAAGGCATTTTCAAACCCTGTAGGCCTATTTGTCAAGAGAATGACACTTTATTAAGGCATTTTCAAACCCTGTGTATTAATGTATGTACACTCTGACAGGTATTGACCCCGTTCACCATCTTCCAACTGTTCTCTATGTGTGTATGGTATGCTGACGAGTATTACATCTATGCGTCCTGCATCATTGTCGTGACAACGATGTCCATCATCCTCACTGTCTACCAAACCAGGCTGGTGAGTTTTTACTTAAGTTTTAGCTCCTTTCTATCTCTTACCCTCTCTCTCTCTCTCTCTCTCTCTCTCTCTCTCTCTCTCTCTCTCTCTCTCTCTCTCTCTCTCTCTCTCTCTCTCTCTATCTATCTATCTATCTATCTATCTATCTATCTATCTATCTATCTATCTTTTTATTTATCTTCTATCTGTCAATACAAAAATAAAAAGCAAAATAAACACAGGCACAAAAAACAATAACTATTGGACTGACAAATGAAATAGCATACTAATTATTTAACATAGAGATCCTTTGCCTTGAATGGTTTTATCAGTAACTAAAGAAAAATTATTTACAGGCATATTTTAGTTCTACATTAGTGAGAAAATGGAAAAGTCCTGCTGCAAGAGAAGATGTAAAAAAAATGTTTAAAAAATGATACTAATAATGATGATAATAATTATAAAAATAATAATAATAATAATAATAATAATAATAATAATAATAATAATAATAATAAATGATGATGATGGTGGTGATGATGATGATGATGATTATGATAACAACAATAATAAATAATAGTGATAAGTGAAATTAATAACAATAATAATAATGATAGCAATAAAAACACTAATGAAAAAATATAATACAAGCAGTAATACTGCTATTAATATTAACTGTGCCCCTCTGTCACTGTCTCTATCTCTACCTCTTTTTACCCCTATCTCATACAAGCAATCATCAGAATGTTTACATTTACAATGCTTTTTCTTCTTTTTTTTTTTCCACAGTTTGAACGAACACTGAGAAACACCATTTCCAAACACACTACCGTGTCTGTATGTCGTGATGGAGCTGGTAAGTTGGTTTCCTTCCAATGTTTTCTCCAGACATATGAGGTCAATTAAACTTCCAGAGGCCAAACAATAAGTCTAGGTGGACATGGTGGTCCATGGGTAGAGCGTGCAACTTCTAACCAGAAGATTGATTCCCATTGTGGCCAAGTGACCAAGTCAGTACTTTTGAGGACATTTTAAAAAGAAAATAGTTATATTAATTCATATGCGTATTAACCACAATATAGCAAATACTTGGTCGATGAATTTATAGAATCGTTTTTAATTTATTATCTGTGCATCTAGGTTGTCAAAATGTGCAGTTTTGTGCTCCACAGGGAATCGTGAAGCTTATCTAAACTAAGTTGTCAAAGTACTTTAAATATCAGGACCAACAGACCCATCTTTATTATTGCTCTCAATCCCTGATTTTGGTTCATCAAACAAAATGCTTTCTCATCACTTAATCAGTGAAAAAAAGATCCTGCTTTAACATGTTTTGCCCTTGATTATTTTCTAATGACTGTGTGGAAAACCATGTTAATCCAAAATAGCGAACCTGAAATGTAATGCATATTCACTTTCATTTTGTACTTTCTATGGCAAATAGATACTGACATAGTATATATTATGTATCACAAACGAATTGATCACCAAGACCACTTTACCCTGGGCTATAATCCGAGACCTTGGTGTTCAGGAATATATTAACCTTTTTCCATCACCTGTTTTGCACATTGGTAAGCTCTTGTGTAAGCACTTCTTTGTATGCACACCTTCCATTTCACAATGATAAAAATATTAAAGCTTTTACCTTTTATAAATTTTTCTTAATTTCCCAAAATAGTGCGCACACAAGGAATAAGCCTTTAATCATGTGATGTAGACTAAAGCTAACTGAAAGAAACGTAGATCAATGAAATGGATCTATTTTTGTCCCTCCCAGAGTCCCAAGAAGTCTCTTCTGATGAACTGGTTCCTGGGGATGTGATAGAGATTCCGAGGCAGGGCTGCGACATGCTGTGCGACGCTGTCCTTATCACTGGGACTTGCATCGTCAATGAAAGCATGCTCACAGGTTAGGTTTGTGTGCCACACAGAAGGACACTGGGGAGAATCCTTAAGTCCGTTTTCTGCTGAGGCTTTGGCTTTTTATAAATATTGAGGAAAGAATTCAGGGAAACATTTTTACACATGAGGATTTTTTTTTATTTGTCATGTTAAAATTGAATGGGAAGTATCGTTCAAACGTAATAAATGTATAATGCTAGTTTTATGATTATATACACAAGAAGTGAGATTATGTTCACACATATAGTAGTAATTGCAGTATGCATGACTTGACATGTTTCCACATTTTCCTTGAATAAGTGCCCTTTGGTTTTTTCTTAAAATTATTTGTAGAACCTGTTTATTCAAGTTTACATAATTTGTTTTCAAGCAGTTATAAATATGAGGAAGTGATTTTGTCAAAACCAGAGGTGCCTGTAGCTCAATCAGTTCTGTGGTTTGGCTTTTCAACTGAGATTGGGGGGACCTGTGGTTCCAATCTCAGCTGCTGCCACCATCTCTGTATTTAGGATTGTAAGAAACTTTCAAGAGGTTACACTAAAAATGTGTTTTTCTATTTTTACTTATCATCGTGAACACTTCAGGTGAGAGTGTTCCAGTCACCAAGACGACCCTGCCAAACCCAGGCGGTATGACCAGGAGTTTGAATCCAGATATCCAGGAGCCAGACCTTGATCTCAAGCACCACTCTCGCCATGTGCTCTTCTGCGGGACTCATGTGATCCAGACACGTTTCTATGGCAACCAGAAGGTGAAGGCTGTTGTGCTGCGAACAGGTAGGCTAAGCTTGGCAATCTTGCCGTAAAGTGTCAATAGAAAGAGACTGGAGAGGGAATGTTTGGGACTTATATTGGTTTGGGGAATAGTTCTGTGGTATGCGGAGGAAAACATTTTCGGTAAAGGACTCTATCCATGTACATTTTTTAGTTCAATTTGAGAAAAAAAAACGTTTTTATTGATTTCTTTTTTTCAACATTCCATCCATGAAAACTATTATTACTGGCCAATTCCGAGGGAAGAAAAATATCCAGATAATTTCAAACACACCTGCATATGATTGTTATTATCCTGACACAGCTGATTCTTAAAACACTACTTTTTTTTTCATTAAGGAATTACTTACTTGGGATTAACTGAAATGTTTAGGCACTTTCTCACTGGGAATGAAAATCAACATTGGCGTTTGACTTTAACATGTACAGGGACATAGCTCCTGCTTCCCACGACTTACTTGATATCTTCTTCTAATTCTGGCTACTCCACTTCCAAAGGCGAGCTTGTCCGCTCTATTCTGTTCCCTAAGCCAGCTGAGTTCAAGTTTGATCGCCACTCTTACTTCTTCATGGCCTTCCTGTTCTTTGTGGCTGCAATTGGTTTCGTCTACACTGTTGGAAGATTGAAGCTTATATAACTTGGATGGTTTGAAAAATACTGTTTGTTACCTGCCATTATTTTAAATGTCTGGTAATAAGAATGGAGATTCTCTTTAGACCTAGAGGAGAGTAATGGGTAAACCTAATAATTTTATAAAGTTTCATGATTCTTTAAATGAAATGACTGTCAGATGAAAAGGATTATCTCTGGTTCTAGGAGGGATAGAGTTTTTTTTTAGGTGCATTGAATTTTTATTAACACATTATATATAAATAATTTTAAAAGTCTAAATTCCAACTTCTGCCTGAAACATCCTGGTTGTTTCACATATACACTAATAATCTTGACCGTCTGTTTTTAGTACAAAGCTTATTTCAGCTAACCATCCTATGCTTTGCTTGACTCCTCGATCCCAGGTGAAGGATGAGGAAAACCCAAGCGACATTGTTCTCCGCTCTCTGGACCTGATCACCATTGCCGTGCCCCCTGCCCTGCCGGCAGCTCTCGCAGTGGGGGTGGTCTTCTCTCAGCGCAGGCTCAAGGCAGAGGGTGTGTTCTGCATTAGTCCCAGAGGCATCAACGTCTGTGGTACCATTGATGCTGTCTGCTTTGACAAGGTAGGCTACAAGTTATATAACATATGGTTTAGTGGCTATGATTATGGTAGGGATGCCACTTTTCCTGAAATTTGCGGAAATCTGGAAAACTCGTTTGAGTACATATCCTCTGCGCAACTAAAACCTGAGTAGAAAAAGAAGTTAACTTAAGTTTGCGTGTACGGAGAAGAAAAGCAAAGAGCAATATTTATCGACATGCGACGTCTTTTCACTGTTCATTAAATTTGCATAAAACTGTTTATCGATATCGGCACTGCAGTTGACCTCATCTGGTTTACAGATTTAACCTCTATTTTATCTGATCAACATCACTTATTCTTCCGATTAACACCTATCTGTCTATCCTCATCCAGTCCTCATCATCTTTTCTGACAAATTGATTCCTTCTAGGGCAGTTGTGTTTGATCTGACTCAAATCTATTGACAATTTAAATTGTTTTAATGACAGAACCTTGGCCAAACCGTTCTAAGCTTATTGATAATTAGGTTAGTGGATTAACATGCACTCTCATCTGGTAACTTTTATAAATAAATAAATGATTACGGTCTGGATCCAGCTAAAGCTAGATCCAACCAAGATGTATCTTATGTGATAGCTACATTGTATTGGACGATCGGCACATTCTGCATCTATTATAATTTAATTTCAAGTTCATATAATCTATATCTATATCTGGATTTCTGCCTATAATGTTTTGGTATGTTATTTGTATGTTTTGCTCCAATCTTTTGTTTAAAAAAACAACAACTTGTGTTTGTTCCTTCATAAAATGGACGCACATCGCACAATGAAAAATTTACAGAAATTCTGATTAATGAATTAAGAGCAGATGTTAAATAAAAATAAATATTGTGAGGCTGATAACAATACATAATAAACAATAAATATATATATAGGTCTAAATGGAACCAGGTAAAGAAGACAATTTGTTGTATATATAGTTTACCAGCAAATAGCTGTTATTGAGGAACAGTAAATGAAATACATCTATTTCCTTTAATAAATGTTACCAGTTATCATCTCAGGGACATTCTCAGAGCCTCTCTAGAAGGAGATAAATCATGAAAATTTTCAGCTCCAGGGGGGGCATGGCCCCTATAACCCCCTCTTTCTCCACTACCAAAATTCTGGAAATTTTGCCATGTTTGGGTGGCATCCCTGTTATGGCCCAAGTGAAACTTGTAATTGTATCCCAAAAATCAGTTTTGACACAATGATTTCTTACTTGATAATTTTATTATAAATTTTTATCAATAACACTAGTCAAATTTGTTTACACTTTTTTGAAAAAAAACCATCAATTTCTTTATACAGATGCATGTGCTATCATGATTACCGTGTTTCCTCTGTCTCTCACCAGACTGGAACTCTTACAGAAGATGGTCTGAACATGCACGGAGTTGTCGGTGTCATCAAATCAAGGTGAGAGTAATTTCTGCAAGTGAAAGATATCTCTGATTTAAATGGTAAACTTATATTTTCTATTGTTAACAACTCGTAGAAATCTACTTTAATGAGATATATGTATGTGTGTGTGTGTGCATGTGTATAACATGTATGATCAACGTTTACTGATAACTTCTCTATTTTGCTTGATTTTGAAATTTCAAATTGTTTTTGGATACTGATAAACTAAAGTTTCTTAAGTTTTTTATCTAGTTGATTATTCAATCTCAAAGACAGTTGTTATGTGATATGTGTTGAAAGAAACAATTAAATCTTTTCAAGGACACCCTTCATAAAATTTGTTCTATTATCTAGATAGACTTCTTGGAGTAAATGCTATCATTAATTATAAATCTAAACATTTTTATACAATAATATTAATAAAGTTGTACGTACCGTTCTATTTTCTACTATTTCAGTATGTCTAAATATTTTTCCGAGTATTTACATACATTCTATGAAGTCTTCCCCTAACCAATTGTTACTTTTTTCCGTTTTACAAGGTTTGAACCTTTGGTCAAGGAAGTTCCAAGATATGCTTAGGCCCCCTAATGACTGCGATGGCAGTGTGCCATTCTCTGACCATCATTGAGGAGGAGCTGGTTGGAGACCCGTTAGATCTCATCATGTTTGAGCTACCAACGTAGTGGAGAGTTTTTTTGTCACATCTTAGCCTCAGAACTGCTTTGTTCTTTCCCCTTTGTGAGAACTGCTAGAGAGAGGGTGATGTTAACTACAGAATGGCGAGTTCTGCTACATAGTGATTGATTTCAGTTACATAGTGATTGATTTCAACTACATAGTGGGTCAGTTCAACTGCGTAGTGATTGAGTTTAGCTACACAATGATCGAGTTTAGCTACAGAGTGGGTCAGTTCAGGTACATAGTCGGTGAGTTTAAACAGCTATTAAAGAAAATCCTCACTGTTCCCAAACGAAGTCAATTCATTTTGAGTTATTCTCACCATTCACTGCAAACTTATTGTTAAAGTGAAAAGTTGCAATTTTTTTTCAGTCCTCCTATTCCTGTACTTGATTTTTTTATTACTATAAGAAATGCCCATTGGCTTACTATTTGCTTCTTGTTTTACTGTCTGCCATCAGGAACTGTTGGAACCTGGTCAGGATGAAACCAGGTTTGACATGATGACTCCAACAATTGTGAGACCAAAGGCAAACCGCCTGGGTAAAAATGATGTGAGTTCATCAGGTTGTTGTTTTTTTAACTGACTTTTGGTAAATAGATCTTTTATTCAAATGCCCATGATTACTAAATTTGTAGCTTCAAAAGAATAAGGCTATCATTTAGATGTTCTTAAAAGTCTTACAAGCAAATAGAAATTTGGGGTAGAAGATCAATGCTCGCTCCTCATTGAGTGTCTTCTGAATTCCCAAGGATTAACATATACTGCAAAAGGCAACATTGATAGGAGACAAAAGAGTAAGGTGCAGATACTTTAGGTCTTAGCCTGTTTCTTTAGATTTGGAGAGCAAATCTAGGCATTCCAATCTGAATGTCACACATGTAAATTTTTTTCTACAGGCTCAGGGTCAACACTATGTAAGCAGAAAGTGTGGTACTCTAAGCTCTTCTTATGTAATATTCCTTTTAAAAAAAATTCCACTTAATCAATTATACTCATTAGTCATCATCCACACATCATCATCCACCTGAACTGTAAAAAAAAAGAAAGTGAGATGTACTTGTGAGACTTTATTTCAACAAAACATGGTCATAATCTAGTAATAATTATTATCTGCCATACATTATGATTTTGTATTTTTTTTCCAGCTGGATGGAGTTGATGTGGGAATCGTACGCCAGTTCCCCTTCTCCTCCAGCCTGCAGAGAATGTCTGTGATCACACGCAGGCTGGGAGCAGCAAACTTTGACCTTTTTGTCAAGGGTTCTCCTGAGATGATTACGAGTCTGAGCAAGAAAGAATCCAGTCAGTTATTTATTGTCAATCAATTTTGGATGGGAAATTTATTAAGTTAGATTTTAAAGATTGTGTTAGTGTCTTTTGTTCAGGAACAGGGTAAATCCACTGGCTACTTTCAACATTTATGTGTTTTGAATTTTTTTCATAGAGTGAAATTGTTAGATGAGTACTAAAACTGGGTTTGTTTAATAGGTTAACAGTGTTATTTCATGTTAAGATTTCTTTATTGACAGCTTATTTTGTGAATAAAAATTATAAAATAGCACTGTACATTAAATCGATATGTATTGTAATAATACCATAACAGAAATCTTAACAATAGTCATGATGTAGTTATGTTTTTTTCTCTCCTTTGCAAAAAAATTAGTTCCATTTGATTTCCACCAAGAACTTCTCAAATACACTCAGAGAGGATTCAGAGTAATTGCCCTTGCATGGAAACCTCTTCCATCCAAATTAAACTATGTCAAAGTGCAAAGAATCAATAGGTAAGGTTTAATGCAAACTTTTCTTCTAGGTTTATTATTAATAAGTAGGTTAAATAAACAATGGTTTACCTATCTGCATTTTCAAATCAAGCATTATATTGACTTCCTCTTATCATGAGATTCCAAATCTTTTTTTTTTTTTTTTTTTGTAAATTTCAATATCAAAATTAATCATTTCATTTTAATGAATGTATAAATAATAATTATTGTTTTGATTTATGAAGAATAATGTCCTCATACAATTCCAATCATTATGTTGTTAGGTTGTGTGTTGTTGTTTTTTATAAATAAAGAGGGATTGAAAATCAAAACAGATTCTTGAACTAAAGAACTTGTTTGTGTTTTTTTTGGGGGGTTGTATTTTTTTTTGACAGATTATGAAAATAAGAGAAACATGGCATGGGGATCAAATGATTATTGATAGACTTGGTTTTGGGGGTTTTAACTAAAAAACTTAAGACACAATTTCAATGTCTCATTCAGAGATCAAGTGGAGAACGATCTCACCTTTCTTGGTCTGATTGTGATGGAGAACAGACTCAAATCCCAGTCAGCTCCTGTTATCAGGCAGCTCCTAGAGGCAGATATTCGCACTGTCATGGTCACAGGTAGGACTTTAGTTGATTGTTCTGAATAGTGTTTATGATAAGTTAGCATCTCTCTCTTTCCTGAAAACAATTCCTGCCTACAGCTTCAAAATAGAAATTGTAATTTATAATCATTTTTTCATGTTTTTTTGTTTTACTTGTTGTTGAGTGTTTTTTTTCATAAACTAATTTTTATCCAGCAAATAGTCAGTGAGCTAATGGTTTCATGTCTGTGTCTCTTTATATTACAGATAAGTAGGTAGTATTGTTATACACATGTTAAACCGGGGGTAGTAAAGTTCTATTTGAAACTGTCCATGTTTAGATGAATCTTAGTGATGCACACAAGTTCCTCTTAAAATTTGTACTCATTCTATTCTATAGGAGAAATAATTCAACTATTAAAATTAGCATAATTTTCACAATTTGTGAAAAAAAAACAGACTCCTAGATCTTCGTTAATTTTTAGGTTGTCTGATGTGAGACGTCTGCATGATGAGGCAACCAGTATCTCAATCAGTTTATCACAATACAATTTTACATTGACACGTATTGTCTCTTCAGAGACAAACAAATAATGCACGTTTCTATGTTATTTTTTTAATTAACCAAAATTCGTAAAATTACATGTACCTCTTTACTTTAACTGATGTCAGGAGACAACATGCTCACTGCCCTTAGTGTAGCCCGTGAATGCTGCATGGTGGACAGAACTGATAGGATAATCGTTGTCCAGGCGTACCCACCAGAGTCTGGTCAGAGCCAAGTCACTATGGAGTTTGTCTATGCTGACGATGCCGGTGCAGAGGTTGAAGAGGTTCATGCGATGGTGAGAACTTACAACAATTTTCTTGCCTGAAGGATTATTTCTAATTAGGAAATAGAATACTCATGATGGCTTATACATTCTGAATGATTTAACCTGAGTTATTGCATTGTGTAAATGATAATGTACTTAAAAGGCATGTGCTTTTTCAAGCCACAAGCATGATGCATTTACCTAGATTTATAAGAAAGTTTTTGCGGCGTGCAAAGCAGTTCATCTTAAACCAATGTGTATATCTTTTCCTCAATAATATTAAGTATAATTAACAATCATGATTCTCATTCATTCAGGGAAACCGCACAATCCAAATAGACGAAGAAAGTCAGAGGTTCCACTTTGCCCTGACGGGGAAGACATGGGCTGTGATCAGACAGCACTGCCCTGACCTTCTCTCCAAGCTTGTTGTTCGTGGAACAGTTTTTGCCAGGATGGGACCGGATCAGAAGGCTCAACTAATCGAGGTTCTACAGGACGTTGGGTAATCATTGTGGTTCTTGTCTTTGTGCAGGATAAAATATGTCCAGAAACCATGGTGAATCAGGTACAAGTCAGAGATTGAGGCCTTTAAACAAAAAATTATAGAGTGCGTTGAAGAGCATCAATTGAAATAAAAAAGGTTGAAGAAATTATAACTCCATAACTTCAGGAACCTGAGCAATATTCTTTTTATTTGAAAAGGAAAATGTCAATATAGGGTAGGTTTTTCTATGTTTATAGGGCTCTGGCTCAAAACTTAGATCAGCACTTGTGCCTGATTCACCCTGGTTGCCTCACATATAGTTTCAAAGTACTCCTGCTCATATTAAGTTACCAAATGTAATAGGAAGACACAGAGTTTCAAATTGTTTTGCCTGTAGATAAAATGATTTAAGTCCAATCATTAAATTCTAATGGGGAAATTGAATACATGTTTGGAATTATTATATTTATAATTGAAGAGAAGCAGCACATGCAAAGTCTTTACTAATAAGTACTCTAAATGTCTGGAATTTGATTGACGATTTTATTCTTTTATACTGCTAAAAAAATAGGCAACAAACAGATTTTTCCTATCTCTGAAGTTAAAGGATTTTCTATCCTCAACTTCATGGATATAGTATTAGGAGTGTGCTTGTTGCTGTATTTGTATATTTTTAATTTTTTATATGGTTTATGCATTGACGAGTTGTGTTTTTTCATCCAGGTATTATGTTGGAATGTGTGGGGACGGTGCCAATGATTGTGGAGCTTTAAAGACTGCGCATATGGGCATCTCTTTGTCTGAGGCAGAAGCTTCGGTAGCCTCACCCTTCACCTCAAAGACCCCTAACATTGAGTGTGTGCCCTGTGTAGTCAAGTAAGTAGAATTTTTTGTTCTATAAAAAATTGCCTATCGTTATCTATCGTTTGAATGTTTAGTCATCTATGCATCCACTAATATTGTCTAATTTTTTTCTAATGTGTTTATTATCTTTTTTTTTATATAATGTTTAGACATCAATGCAACCATTAATTGTCTTAGTTTTTCTAGTTTGTTTGTTATCTTTGGTTTGAATACTTAATCAACTATTACTGATTTTCTTAGCTTTTCATATTATGATGAAAATCTGTTATAAAGTTCTAAAAATTTGTTGTTATAAATAAACCTCTAGTAATATTTGAATAAAAGGGAACTAGATGATCAGAGGTTTAGGGTTCGATATAGATCAGATCCTCTTGTTTCCTACTGGTTGGGTCAGTGGAAATCTAATGTCACAGTTTAAGTGCAGTGCATTCTGCTCTGAGGTACTGTCGTGGTAAAAGACCTTCCTTGAGAACTTCAGGGATGTTTAATTATGAGAGAGATGTGCTTCCTTTAACCATCTCCTTTTGTTTGTACTTTGCAGGGAAGGCCGAGCAGCAATCACAACAGCTTTTGGCGTGTTCAAGTACATCGCTTGCTACAGTCTGACGCAGTTTGCCTCAGTGCTCATCCTCTATTGGGTAAATCAATGCTTAGGCTCTGAGAAATTTTTCTGAAAATCCCATCTAGGGAGCTTTACAATTTTTATTCCTAACACACATTAAAATAAAAGCTGATGATCTGCAGATTGTATTTGTGTTTGGTGCTAGATACTGGAGATTAAAGGTTGAAAAAATATTTTTGCTACATGGTTTTAATATCAGTGAAACCTTAATGGGGTAAATTAATATTTGTACTTTTTTTAAAAGAGTAAACATTTTTTTTATTGCAGGTTACCAAAGGTTTCAAGAAAAGATACTTACTTCATATTAGATCTAAATTGAATAAAAAATATTAAGAGAACACAAACATGAACCCCTGAAGTGAGGATCATATTTTTTCTGTTCTTCTTTCCCTTCCAGGTCGGTGCAAATTTGACTGATGCTGAGTTTTTGTACATTGACTTTTTCCTTATCACCACTTTTAGCATCACATGTAAGTGTGTTTGAGTTTTGGTTTTAATAATGCAGTACTCTAAGGTAAATTTTATTGAATTTCCAAAATAATAATGCGTTGTTTTTTCATTTGCCATTGAACAAAATTGATCTAGGTACTTTCATATTTATATTTTTCCTTCTGTTTTAAACAGATACTTATGTTTGGTTGGATTTTTATTTTTGTAGAATTTTATTGAAAGATTTATACATTAGGTAAATAAATATTTATATTTTTCCTTCTGTTTTAACCCTCGTAGTGTTTACGGCCGATTAAATCGCCGTAAAGTCGCTGCTGTGGTGTTTCGGCCGATCTGTAAAAGGGGCTTTATTTTATGGTGGACTAAAGTTTCTGTACACCGCCAAATAAATCGAAACCAATCGTATAGGAATAAAGAAGAGTTCCACTTCCTTCCAGTGTTGTTTTGAATGCAGAAATTACTTACTCGAGAACAAGTTTTAGATGTCTTAGATGGTTAGATTGATGATAATTTTGATATTTTAAGTTATTTTAATCTAGAACTAGATCTAGTAGTGGCAGTGAAGGAAGGGAGCCAGTAGTTAGATCTAGATCTAGAATCTAGATCTAGATTTAGATCTAGACCTAGGGATTCAGTTCCAAGAGCAATTGAGATAGAAGTAGATAGAAACGGAGATGTAGATCTAGATGTAGATCCAGTTGATAAAGAGACCTGAATAACCATACCAGCTAAGTACTCAATCTACTTCTGCATGCTTTTTATGTGTATTCTTTTGTGTTGGCAATGGTCAGAGAGAAATCTTAGGCTCTACTTGACGTTTATGTTCACTTGTTCTGTTGCATGAATCTGCTACAGCTGGTATACTCTTGGTGTAAGGCTATTAGACATATACATTTTCTGAAAGCTGAATAAATTCTCTACAACTTTTATTCCTATCTTTTTGAGCTAAACATGTTGGTTTCCAAGTTATTTGATAACAAAGTAGATATTTTTTAGGCTAGAAACCTGACCTTGGCATTTCAAGGCCAAGGTCAAGGTCACAAAACACTTGTATGGTACCGAAACCCGCTTTTCAAAGCCAAAGTAAAAGTCAAAAAACACTTGTATGGTACCAAAAAAAGCTTCAAAATTTACTAAACCCTATAAGCTTCAGCTTTCAGAAAATGTATAGAAAATTTATGGTTTATAATAAATATTTGCTGCCTCCCAGTCCAATTTATGACCCCTATATAAATTACCAAATATAGCCCGACACCACACACTAAATACTAGCGACACTTGTAGGGTTAAAAGAAATAAACACTGCATGATGTCACATTGTTTGGTTTTTATTAAGTTTGTTCCTGATTTAAAAGAAATATGCATCTTTTTCTTCTTAATGTACTGTTTTGAAACAGCTTAATGTACAATAATTTCTCCATTCAAATCTGAATTACTATGCAATACATTTTTTCTGTTAAATTAAAAATACTCATAGTCAATTTTTAAGTTTAAAAACTGGACTTAAGGTTTCCTATTGTAAACCACAGCGAATTGTTACCAGAAATGTTTTTTTCTTCCTAATATTGAAAGTTTAAAGGCATCTTTCAAATTCTTACAGGACAGCAATACTAGTTTAGACTTAAACAGTTTTGACTCTTCAATATCCTGTTTTCTGAATAATTTTGAACGATATTGTCTTTAATGTTTATATTTTATGTCATTGATGAAAATTAGTGTGATGCAAATGTTTCACTCTTGGTTAAAAAAAAGAAATTAGTTAAATTTGATTACATGGACAATTGAGTATATTGTCTCCCTACTACTAGGGGTGAGCCTCAACTTATTTTATTTCTGAAAGAGTCTAGCTTTTGTTAGGACTCAATTAACTGAAGTCTTCTTATCTGAAGTCTTACTGAAAGTTTTCACTGGTCTAAAGACCTCTTTCTTTTGCGTAATTTTTCATTTTACAAAAAATCTATTGTTTTTGGTTTTTGCAGAGGTTGATCGCTGCCTTCTCACAGTTGTAACGTGGTCGAGGGCTAATTCTTCAATGCTTGTTAATAACCCATCTGTGCTTCTGTCATCCCTCGATGAGTATATCTCTTTGCGTAGACTGCAAAAAACGCCACTGACGACAATTACCCTGCCTCAGGATCTCACTGGCACTGATATAGAGTCTTCAGACACCAGCCATGATCAAGAGTCTCTCACTCAGGACACGCCCCTTCTCAAGAAAGTTCGTAACTTTATCCTAGACAGAAACTCTAGCAGTAGTGGCCTAGGTGGCAGTAACGGGACCGATCTAAGTAGAAAAATTGTTCTCAAGAGATATTCCTCCATTCTGAAGTATGGTCACAAAGACGACTCAGGAAAAGAAGGCAGTGGTGCTCAAGGCAGTGATTTATCAAATGACAGCAAAGGTTTCACACCTCTCTTCACCTCAGAGACAAAGCCAGACAATGCTGATAGAGTTACTCCATTACACCCTACTCTGAAAAGATCTGTCAGTGATGGCATGGCTTTGAAACAAAGTCTTAAAATGAACAGGGAGTTGAGTGAGGTAGGAAAGTTAAGTGAGGGTAATGAATCAGATGGAGATGATTTGACAGATACAGATGCGGAGGACCATGATGAGGCAGATCATGTTTACAATGGGGACCCTCTTTCTCCAGAAGGTTTGATTTTTTGTTTGTGTTTGTTTGCTATCGTTTAAAATTTTGTTGAAAAAGGCAGTTGCTACATAAAAAAACAGATTTAAAGAAAAGCAAATGAAGATTGGTTCATTAGGAGAAAAATGGAGATGAGGAAAAAAACAAATCAATAAATAAAGGTGCTGGGATATATAAGAAAAGCATGGATAATATGGGGGCCTTCAATGTTTTCCCATTCGCAGAAACTTAATATAAAATAAATTCAGATCTGTGCTGATATTTGACAAAGAAAAATTAATTTATATAATTAATTTTGAATTTATTTTTTACCAAAAGGTGCACATTTTTAGTTTGATTTCTTTTTCTTCTCTTTGTATGCTTGTTGTCCAGATCTTAGAAAAGCTGGATTCAAAACACTGAGCAATCAGTCTGCAGCAGAAATTCTCGCAGAGGTAACCTTTTCTAAAAGGAAACTCGGTTTTCACTATAAAAATCTTGATAATAACCAGTTTATTTGATACTCTCAAAACAGGATCAAAATATACACTGGCATGAGTATTCAAAATGTGTTTTTATGTTTTATGGAAACATGCTTAATTGATCTTATTCAAGATTTGAAAATGATTAAATTTAAATGCGTTAAAAATTCGTTCCTATCTTTACACCTGGGATTTTCAAATTTTCAGGCCATGAGAGCTTCAAACATTGATCTAGAACTATCAGCGGAGGAACAGGCAGAGTCTTCTGGTGGCTGGCTGTAAGTTAATTTGTGGGGAAATTCAAGTAAACTATTATTGCCACTCCAGTGAAAAATTTTACCAGGGCTAGTTAAAAGTACCTTGAAATCTTGGATTCAATTCAGGAAATGAGGCAGCACATCTTTATACATGTTTCAATATCATACTTATAGCTTTTTATATGTGAAAAAGAAGACTCTTTTTCCACTGAACAATATAAACAATAAACCATCAAGTTCACATTCCTTCTAATGCTTTTTTTATTTCTGACATTGTTTTGTGCTTTTGCCAAAACTCAATTATTTGAAATATAACTCTAGCAATAAGTGTATTTTATTATTTAAGTCTACGGCCTAAATTATTAAAGTCATGAATTAGTCAGTTTTTTAAATATTAGAAAGAATTTCAACTCCAAATTTATGAAGATTGTAGTGGGCAATAAGAAATTAAATCGTAATGTTCATGAAAGGGTTCTCCTTAAATTATATAATTTCTATCTTTCAGATTTTCATGCTTTGAAAAAAACATAGTTGTTTTGAAAAAGCAGCAACAGAATGGCTCCACTGTCCAAAGGTAAAGACGCTGTATTGGTATAACTCAATTTCTCCTTTTCCCTTTCATTCTTTCTCTTTCTTTTCTTAACCCTCTACCTTCTTCCCTCTTATGCCAAATGTCTATAGATATCTGTTAAAACGAAAATAAATTTTACTATCCTGTTGAAATATCTTTTGTAGGAATAAAGTAATCCTTGTATATGTGTAAAGAAATGACTTCTGTTCTGTTTAACACACATCTGAATGAAACTTTTTTTTTCAGTTACATTGGTAAGGGATTTGTTTTAGCTCCCCCAAAAACTGTTTGGGATGCAGTTCGCAACCCACGTATCCGTTTTACTTACGATGACACAATTAAGGTATGTTTGTTTTTTGTTTGTTTGTTAACATCCTCTTAAATTTCGTACAGTTATGCTCACATAATTAACCTTTCTGAAGGAGGTTTCATCCAGATTTGCTTAACTTGGATGTCTATTGATGTTTAAACTGATTTAGCTTCATTGTATATTTAATTGCCTGACCATTTTTCTGAATGAACTGCCCAAGTCATTGAGAGAGTCTGCCTCTATCACAATATTTAAGAAACATCTTAAAACTTACCTTTTTAAAAAAGCATTTGGCATGGACCTACCATAATTCTTAAGATTATCGATCTGCATTATTATACTTTGATCTTGGTGTGCATGTGTGTGTCTGTCTGTGTGTGTGTGTAGGTGTATGCTACTTGTGTATGTGTGCGCATGGGTGTGTGAGTGTATGTGTGTGTGTGTCTGTGAGTGTATGTTTATGTGCATGTGTGTGTATGTGTGGTTGAATATATCATTTGCATGTTTGTTTGTGCCATTACCTCTGTGATGTTTACACATTTATGTATGTTTATTGCATGTACATGATTACTTTTGATGTAATGCGCATTGAGCAGAATTTCAATTTTGGAAATGCCCAATAGAAATGCAATAAATTATTATTATATGTTTTCTAACATAAGCTGGTAGGGGGGTGCAATAGTCCTGGGGTAGAGCATCGGCTTTGTACACAGGAAGTCTGTTGTTCAAGTCCTGACAATCTCACCCCCTACTAGTTGGGTCGTTGTCAGTTTAATGTGACGGGCTGAGACAGGAGTCATGATATCTCCACCCTGTCTCGTATGTGGCAGCACATACAATTGTCAGACGTTAGTCTTGGCGCCCGTCCTCAATATAGCCTTTACAGTGCTGATGTTGGACGTGAAACCAAAAAAAAACAACCAGCAAACAAACAATGAAAATAACATTCTGTAAAAGACATATTTGATCATATTAGTCTGAAGAGGGTATGTGTTGCATTTTGTGGCATTATGTTGGAAAGACTTAAGTAATCCATGGAACCAAAAGCTTATGAGGCTTAAGTATGAATATTTAACCATATCTTAAACTCAATGACTGATACCACAATATTAAATTTTATCTATTATTTTAGTTTTTTTGTCTATGTTTGAATTTTCAGAAAGTTGACATAATGGAAACCTTGGACAATTCACTTAAAATTGGTAAGCTAATTTATCTTGATTTATCAACTGATATTATTTTAATTGTAAAAATTTGCTTTAACCCATGAAGTGCGGTGTGTTACTTGGCTGCCTCGCTGTGGAAGAAGTACTGGTTCTGCCCGCGGCTTATTCACTGACTTAGAACCTCCCAACTGGGCACTGTGGGGTGCCGAGTAAAGTAACTGCCACTGGTAGTTACCCTTTATTCCTCCTTTTTTTCTTTCACACGAGAAATTCGTGATTAGGTGTACAGGCTCTTAAAATATCAACCAACGGAATCAAGGAATAATTTGGCGAATTCTCGACCTCCCAGTCATATTATGACGGTTATATCACTGATAATAGCCTGAATCTCTCAGAAAGGAAAGGGCTGCGGAAGGAGCAAAATACCCCGCATAGAGATCTTGGGTAAATAGACGGTGTTTAGTGCCCGTATATAAAGACGTTTGGACCATTGATGTCGGGGAAGATAGTGATGAAAGCCATGCCTTGACTGATTCACATACGAGTGTCAAAAACCGCTCCACCGAGACTCAAGACAAACACGCACACATATTGATGTGAAACAGGTGCTAGCCACATTGCATGTTGAACTCCACTCTGTTCTGTGGGCTTGGCCAAGATGTATTGTAACTGCCGGTGCTTCGTTTCGTATCCTTTGATCATTACCGCCTCACGATAGATTCATCTGTCTTGGCCTTTGTTCGCATGCAGATTCCAAAAATCTAGTCTGAAATTTTTATAGAAATTTGTGGGATTTAGATCAAATTAAATTTAAATATTTTTAATGTGGATCAGTAGAAGCGTAAAAATATCTCACTCTCTATTGCAGGAGGACTAAGGTTCAAATCTTTGGCATCGCTGCTCTTTTTCCACCCACCCCCTTTCCTGCTCATCTCTGTAGGAAACCTATGGGACATAAAATTAATTTGAAGATTGCTTTTTTTAGCAATATACAGCACCGGATATCTCTAGAATTAGTGCTCTGGGTTGACAGTGGGTAACAGAAATCATATGGAATAAAAATGTTTAGGTATAAGGAAATAAAAGAGTAAAATAACCATGCCATTTTCCTTTAAAAAAAGGCCTTTGTAAGAGTAAAAAAAATGGTATGCAAAGCAGTATTTCTAAATTTGTACAATTTAATGAACATTTTTGTTAATGTAATTTAGGATATAATGATTTTATGTATAGAAAAAAAAACAAATGATCAATGACATTATTGAAAGACTACTGTGGTGTTCACATTAACAGTAATCTAATCTTTAATGCACTATTTTGATTTGTTATTTGAAATGAGTATACATGTATAAAACGTCACTTAATTAAAATCTAAAGAGTGGATCATATATTGTCATTTTCTGTATTCTGTGTGTATTGTAATCTACAGTGTATTTCTACCATGAGAGCCAGCAATTCTTGATGAAAGAGAACTGTGACATGTGTATTTTGCATGGGGAGCGACATGATGGAGACAAGTTTGTTCTCACTTATTCCAGTATAGAGCATGATAAGTGCCCTGTCTTGCCGGGAGTAACTAGGGCTAAGGTTAGTGGCTTACATTTTTGTTCTTTGAAACAGACTTGGATAAAGCTCATAACCTTTTCACATTGCATGATTCAAGGCCTTTTTTTTGAGTGCACACTATTTTGGGATGGGGTATTTAATATATTCAAGATAAATGTAAAGTACTCTCAAAATTTCAGACATATTGACCTTATCAGTTTTGAGAAATTGTTTATGAAAAAGTGTCACCTTTTGTCATAAGATGTAGTTAAAGATTGATTTGTTTTTTTCCTACGTTCTATATATTGCCTAATTGAATTCTTAGCAGGAAAAAAATATATGTGCATGTTTTTTAAATATATCTCTAAGGCATTATATGAGTTTAACACCTCTTCAATTAATATGTAGGCATCATCGCCGCATTGTTTTTATGTGGAAATTAAGTCTTATAACTAGCAGCAGCGAAACAGGGGAATCCCTATTCAACCTTGTGGTTGACCTCGTAACCTGATCGATGGCACATCAATAGCAAACTAAGTTGCCGCTTTCAAACAACTGTAACAGAGGTCTAGAAGAACTCTCATTTGAAGCAACCCCTCAGATTCACTGAATTTTTTTCTAAAAGTTATACTCAGAGACAGAAAAGGTAGTCTATTTACTTTTAACACTCTCATCTATTGACAAACTCTTCTCAGAATTAATATATATTACCATATCGTTTAAATAAAACCGGCATCTACTAAATTCTACAAGACAGTGCTCTCTATATCCTTTTGTAAATGCATGATCTTCTAAAAAAAATTAAAACAATGTTGTGGATGTTGCCCCAGTACCTGCACGTTAATCAAAATACCGATGATGATGATGATGATGATGATGTTGGACTGATTGATGAATGACATTCAACAATATTCCAGCCTCCAAGTAGTGTAGGTACGGTGTAATTTTTAAACACTCTCCTTTCTTCAAGCCGTCTCTGATTTTTTAATGTTTTAGAAAAAGTTAATTCAAAATTTCATCAATGACTTATAATTTCCTCAGTTTTTGCCAAGTGGATGGATCATTGAACCAGCTCGCCAAGACAACAAAGTCTACTCAATTGTCACATACCTTATGCAGGTCTGTATATCCACGTCTTTAGGAAGTGTTCGTCCTATCAACCTGTATTCATGCTGAATAATCTGACATTCTTGAAATAAAGTTTCCCGTCCCATATACTCTTGTTGTGTGCATGAGAAGACTTTTTTTATGAATTAAGGTCCAGGTAATGACTAGGTTAGACCAGGAAAGAATTTGGATTTTTCTACCTATAGAAAACAAATTAATGTAAATTGTAATACTTGTAACATTTAAGCCCAGCTGTTATAAAGACATTGCTTTTTTCTCGTTCAAAAGAAAAGTTGTCAAAAATATAGTTATAATCTCCAGGAAAGAAAATTGAACATTTTATCTGTCTCAAAATGTATCCAGAGAGGAGAAAAAGGCACTAATAATAATATAAAGTTAACTGAGTAGGTGACGTTAAAGTGTTTCTAAATTATATCTGAATTTATTAAAGCAATGCCACTGCGTATAAGCCAGGTCCTTAATTTGAGGCTAACTGGATCATTGCTCTGGAGCAGTATTGCCTTCTGAATCAGCTTCAGGATCAAAGATAGAATTTTTTATTTTTAGAATGTCAGAATTTTTTTGTAGTGTTTACCTGGGATTAACAAGTTAAGTGGCGTAAGTAAGACTGAAGTTAGGTATGATTGTATTTAAAACTAAATAAAAGTTATTCAAGCATTCTTCCATTTATGATGGAACATCCCTGTAACAGTGAGAAGAAATTGGGGTAGAAATACATTATTACTGTTCTTCTGCATAACCATATCACATAATAAAATTATATCTTTGTCTTAGTTAATTTCTTGTTTAAATATTACCTTTTCCACAGATTGATTTCGGTGGTAACCCAAGCAGTCGCTCTTCACTACCATTCCAGGATATGATTTCCCGATACCCCCTTAGTATCGCCGACTTACAGCAGTACCTCAAGCCTGCTGTTCAGTTGCTTCGAAGGAAATCTTTGAATTAAACTGTTTTTTAACATAAAGCCAGCATATACATTTTATAATTTTTTTTATATTTAAAAAAAGTGACCAGCCATTTTTGCTTTGTATTTATCCAGATGACGCAAGATGTATGATTTTTCCATGACTAAGGTGCTCTTTTAACACATTTTCATGTTCTTTTTTTTTAATCTAAAATGCTCAACAGTTAAGCTGAATTCTTGTCAAGAATGTATGTGAGATATTCAGAGAAAAGAGGGAATCAATGAGTGACTTCAACTTTTAAAACTATAACTTGAGCATTTATTACGTGAGTGTTGGAATGGCAATACCTTTGCCTTTTTTTTTGTGCATACTGAAAAACATTCACACTTTCAATGACAAAAAAGACAGTGTTAATTAAAAATTTTTCAAGTCAAAATTCCAAATTGTGCCTTATTTGTTTAGTTCCACGTTTGTCAAAAATAAAATGAAAGGCTAACTGCACACAACAACAACAACAACAACAACAACAACAACAACAACAACAACAACAACAACAACAACAACAACAACAACAACAACAACAACAACAACAACAACAACAACAACAACAAAATGTCTCTCAACATGCTATCATCCTTAACCCCTTGGCAAGCAAGTCATTTATACAATGTCTTACCATTGTGTGCATCAGGTTCTGTTTAGCCAGTACTAAAAAAAAAATCTTGTAAATTTTATTTTGAAGTCGTTAATGCAGGACAAACTTTAACCTAACAATGATGTTGACTTTTACTTTGTTGTATTGTTCTTATTGTAAAATAGAAAGGGGGGCGCGGTGGCCCAGGGGTAGAACATCGGCTTCCGACGCCAAAGTTCCCGAGTTTGAATCCTGGCTGTTGCAATCCCTACTGGTTGGGTCGGTGTCAGTATAATGTGACCGGCTGAGACAGGAGTCATGGTATCCTCACCCTGTCTCGTGTGTGGCAGCAAATAAAATTGTCAGACGTCGGTCTTGGGGCCCGTCCACGAGATAGCCTATAAGTTGCTGATGTTGGACGTTAAAAACCAACCAACCAAACCAAATAATGGAGAGAAATTGTGTCACAAAAAATGTTTAATTTTTGCAGCATATTGCTTATAAAAAAAAAACAGCAAAACAACAACTGTAGATTGCTTTGAGGTCTGATAATTTCTTCTTCGGCACAATTATGGATCTTGAGGCAATAAATACTCTTTGAGTGGTTCATAAATTCATAGCAATGCATTTTGCTGGGTGATGGGGGTGAGGGGATGGGGCTGTTTGTGTGTTAAACAAAAAAAATTAATGTAAAATAATAATTGCATACAAACATCTAAGACCATATTTGATGAGGACCATGTTTTGATTGTCAAGAGCACTGATTATTTGTTTAGCTCACTCCTCTCCTTGAAATATTTTCTAATTAAATGTTTTGGGAGATATCAGGGTTACACATTGTAGATAGAATGTGGACCAAGTCTTTATTTATGCCATAAACAGAAAGAGATTTGATTTTGTCATGTTGTAATTATATATTTTTTTACACCGCCTATGTTTTTTAAAAACTATGCATTAGACTTTATTCCATGGCTTTTGACTTAATATGTTAAAAAATATTGTGTTTATGGGCTATTGATATTTGTGTATGGTTTATGTGCTTTTTAATCTTGGTTGTGCCTATTTATAGTTTTGAAGACATGTAGAGAGGAATGTCATATGGTATGAATAATTATTTCCTCCACTTGTGAAAAAAGTAGACCTTTAGTGGGCATTTAAGATCAATGATTGCTACATTTTTTAGTGCAATTTGATATAGAGTAATTGAAGCAATCATTGAATCCCACCTGTACATGGCCAGTCCATTCTTGGTATATATTTTATAAACAATCCTCACATTTTTTTTTTTTTTTTTTGGCTTCTTGAAATCAAGCATATCTAGTTTGAACCCTTATAGGTTTGCAATCTTTTTTTTAAAGAGAGATACATTTCACAATGCACATTTCACTTTGGTATGTTTTTCCTTATAGGATGTTAATATATGCATTCCTTTATCTTACTATAGACTGTTTTCTTTGTAGAAATATGTATTTTCCTGAACTTACATGTTTAGCTTTTCATGAATCAGGTGAAAACTCATACTAAGGTAAGGTACTGCAATTTTTTAATGAAAAACACTTGGTTGTCATTATTAAGTCACATGCCAAGTAGCGGAGATCCAGCTCAGGGGACATGTCACCATGTAGGATCTTTCTTGAGATGTAGGTAGATGTTAAACTAAAAGTAAACTGCTTGAAATATTTTATAACCCAATAGCTTCGATCAGGTTTTTAATCTCAGTCAAAATAGAACTTTACCCACATCAAAGCACTCATAAAAATAGTTGGCTAAAACTTGCTGCTTTAGTTATATTAGAGGATATAGGAGGACAAAAAGATGAAGGGCAAAAAAATATTGCTATACCTGTGACTGTGTTAAACAGAATTTTGTTTTTTCTTTTAATACTTGGTAGCATCTTTCATATACAGAGTTGACAAACTTTCACCAGCATAAAAGAAAGTTTTTAAAATACTTTTTTGGCTTGGTGTATACCTTGATGGTCACTTGTTTTGGCAGCTTTGCAGATATTGCAAAAGAATGTACAGAATTAAGACTTGATAGGATACATTTTTTAATCTTTTCACATTTCATGATTTTAGGCCTATTCCCTATGTACACACTATGTTAGGGAATTTAAAAAAAAGATTGAAAAGGTAAAAGTTTTGAAATTGGTTATTTTGGAATGGAAGGTATGCAGTTTAACCCAAAAAGGTGCTAGCACAAGAGCGTATCAACCTTCCTAAACATGTTGGGGTGATGGGAAAAGGTTAAATTCAAAGATCTATGAACTTATTTGATGGATATTTATTGTAACTTTCTGGAAAATTGTGTCTCTCTATAATTATGGCTTTTATATGTTTTTTTTTTAAGGCATGAAATTGCTTAGGTTTATAAATAGATATATATTCTTCTGACTTGTCTTGAACGATCTCTGTAACATCTGTTTGAAAATCACTGACTTGCCATGATTTCTCTGACCTAGTTCATTGGTTGTTTTTCTTGCCACAGCTTGTTTCATACTTTGTATTCGACTTAGAGGCCTGCACAGTCATATAGATCTATAGTGCCTTACTTAGTACCAAAATTTTTCTCCGGCTACAAGTATGTATTGTAACATTTATATGGGCGCTATTTGATATAAGTGTGACACTTATGTTTTTTTTTTGTTATTGGTTGTCACTGTTTGCTTTAAATTTGCAAACAGATACTCAAACGGTTTGTTGCCTTCTCAACATTTAAAAAAAATTTATGTGCCTTAAGCTTGATTTTGAAGCAAATTCTGCACTTTACCCTCGCTTCAGAGCATTGTGTTCGGATATCAAAGCCTGTTGCAGTTTAAGTCATCCTGAGTGTTTATTAGAAAAGTGCGGCTTTACTTAATAATATTAATTGTTTTTTTTTTTATATATCTTTTTTAAACATTTGTTATCCTTGGTGCTTTTTGTGTCAAATCGATTTCCAAGTTCCATAGTGCATCAATTTTGTAGCCTACATGTTAAATTTGAATGTATATTTTAAAAGTTGAAATGCCATATCACACATTTGTTTTTAAAATAAGGAAATATTGGGAAATGAAATTTCTCCAAGATTGTCCTGGTTAACACTTAACAGATATTTTGGGATTTCTTCTTTTATCCATCACATTAAGTTTGAATAAATAATACTCACAATTTGCTACTTGATTTCTTGCCAAAACTTCTTAAAAAGAGCCACATGTTTTATCTTTATATATTTTTTGTAAACGTGCTAATATCTTTTATTTAGTTATTTCCTTTAGTTCCTATTCTTTATTACATATGTTTTTGTTGCAAATGTTTCTCTTTCTTTTTATTTGTTTTCTGTCAATACAAACAATATTGCTTTCTACTCCTTGTTGCAGGAAAAAAAAAGAGATGAAATTTAAAAAAAAGCAATGGATCTGTTCAAAAGATTCTCAAATTCAAGGGATATGTTTCATAATTTTATGTATTAAATACATTTAGAAGAATCTTTTTGTAATGATGTTTGTGTTTGATTGCTGGAGAAATCTTGAACACCTCTTCCTCCAATGCAAAGAAATGCTTGTACATTATTTTTTCCTTTCAGATTGATGTTATTAGGTATAAACATTATTAAATGTACAGTAAAACTCTGATAGATGTAAATTAGTCAATACAAAACTAGGATCATTTAAAAAAAAAATCTTTCTCAAAGAGCTAAAAGCTAATCAGAATCTACATATGTTCTATATGAAACTGGGATGTGTATGACAAAAAACAATAAAAAAATGTTTGCAAGCTCAAGGAAACAGAAATGTAATCTGGTGTACAAAAATATTTGCTTTGAAGTAGGTTTTTATCTATGAATTAGAAAATAGGGCTATGTTTCTCAATGTTTTAGATCTCTGTAAAAAAAAAAGTCTGCAATCGAATGACTTTTGAGTTATATAAAAAGAAAACATACGCTCAGGGTACCCTTTTTTAAAAAAAGTACCCCGGTAAGTCTAGATATACTTTTAAATTAATCAATAAGGCAGCTCTCACACTCCAGCTGGGTGCAAATGACAATGAGACATTATTTACTCTTCCCAAACTATGAGGATATTCCTTGTTGTGATGTCATTATATGTACATGTATACAAAAGTTTGAACTTTGACCAAGCCTAGTCATTTTGATGGTTTTCTTCTTACATATGTATGTGTTTGTGATATAAAATTTGTGAGATAATATTATAGTGCCTTTCATGATCAAATGGTTGATTTGAATGTGAACTTTTGAATCTTATGCGCATTACTTCCAGAAGCTTTTCAAAAGTTTTTTATAGAAATGAAAATGATTATACTCTATTCTGATGTAGACAACAAATTTTTGTTGAAACTGCCATAAGACAAACTTTCCCAAGAGTTTGCTAAAGATAATCATTTGCTAACACTGCACTTGTACATATGCAAGTTTTCATGTTGTTTCCAAAAAAAATGCCAACGCATTGTTTTGTAAATTGTATTTCTATTTGCTCAAAGAAAGACACATTTTTTTGCTATACTTTTATAATGATCGCCATTGTCTAAAACTTTGTCAACAAATTGTAAAATTTCTTTACCGTTATGGTAAAGTTTTTATTGATGTCCTTAAAGCTACTAATACTAATAGAACTATGACTTGCTGTATTTATTCACATTTTATCTTTTATTTTTGCACTTACTTGAATATTTATTGTCATATTATTATTGGTGTCATAAAACTCACAGAGGAGATAGAAAAAATCCTCCTTTAAGCAAATATTTTGGCCCTAAACTAATAAACTATATTTTGTATAATTATCTGTACTTTAAGCTGAAAAGTAGACCTTACATGTATTGAGAAAGAGCAGTAAATTTGACTTCATTTGAACAAATGTAAACAGAAAGGCAGCTTGCTCATATATATCGTCATGGAGCTATGATATTGGCATAGGTGAGACATACAAAAATGTAAGTGATTATATTGATGTATTTGTAACCAAACTTTCAAGTAAAAAGATATACTAATAGGTTTTTGCCTTATCTGATTAGAAACTTGTGACAAGTAAAATAGTCTTCATTGATTACATCAAAAGTAGCGAAAATAACTTTTGCCAAAATCATAGCACAGTGACGATGTATTAAAAAATTTAATGCAAATAAAATGCCCTTGTTTTATTACATTTACTTAAGGTATTGTTAAAAAAAAGTCTGAATTTTTCTCCCTTAATTTGATATTAAAAAGCAAGAGATATTGCAGTGAGCTTTTCTTAATCTTCTTCAGAAATAAACAAAAAAAAAAAAATAGCAAGGCAATAACAACAACACCAACAACAAAAATGCGTGGACTAGCATATTTACAATGTTGTGTATGATACTGGTATTTTTATTTGTTGTAAAGGCTTTTTTTGTCAACTAATTTAATATTATACATGTTTTTGTATGTTTTTTTTTAATTTGATTGATTGTTTTACTCAAAATTTTCCCATAGCAAATCAATATCTACTTAACTGTAGCCTAATTTAAAAAAAATAAGAAAAGATTAATGCAAATTTAAGAAAAAGAAGAAGTCATTCATAGTAAGGCATAATGTCATTTTTTTTAGTATATCATGCTGTTATTCATATGTTTACTAGTGTTTTTTATGCACCATTCTATGCACTGAAAAGTCTAATTATTTATGCACGATGTTGTGCAAAATTATATATGTTGCAATTGTCATAAAGAGATTCCACTTTTCTGCAAAAAAAAAGCCTTGTCTTTTTTATTTATTAAAAAAAGATGGAAGGAAACATGTTGTTGATTTTCTTTTTTGCCCAGTCTATATAAAAGAAGAATGTATTCTATAGTTTTTGTATTCAACTATTGCAATTTGCTTTGCTGTAAGCATTCACAAACAGACAGCAAGGAAACGAAAAGACAACGAAAACAAGTTGCAATCAATTACAAAATATCAAACCTTGGACTATTTGTCAGATTTTGCCGATGATGAGTGGGAAAATTCATTTATCTTTCTTGAAGTTGAAGCCTTTGAATTTTGAAACAGACTCAATCTCTTTTTAACATCCACACATACTTTATCCATGACTGTATGTAGCCTAGTTTTGGACCATTTGTGATTTGCATTTATAAAAAACAAACAAAAAAAGAACCCACAAAAAAATAACTTCATTAATACTAGACTACATTTCTCCCTTTAAAATTTCTTTTCTCACACATGACCCGCATTTAAATTAAAGTGCATATTATTCTTGCAACACAAGCTTGAATTTGTGGGTATATTCTTCAGACACGTTTCTTATCTCATCCTTCAAATATACTTTATTCCTTATCTTACAGGTGATAAAAGCAAGGAATGGAAACTGGAAAACCATAATAATTTATACAATTACATATTTTCACTGTCCTTCTGTTTTCATTGCATTCATCAAAGTTTCGAAAATTCCTGTAGAGCACGAATCAAGGAGGGAATGAGTTTGGGAGACAGAAATTTAACACTGACCAGTGGAATTGTCGAAAAATCTTATTGATATGTAATCTTCCTAGACCGGAGTTTTGCTCAAAGAGAGCTTGGATATTGTGGCACAAAAGAACCTCCAAGAGAAGTTAAAGCTTACATCATATGGAACTGTTACTTTAGATTAAGTGTGATTGCCATCGAATCTGATTAATTTTCATATGGCACTATCTTCTTCTCTGACATTGTGTACTTGACTTGAAGATATTTATGAGACAAAAGCACAACTATAGGCCTTGTTAATTGTTAATATTATGCATTGTGGCAAAACCAATTGAAGGAAGCAAGTATGAATGAAAACCATGTTTGAAATACCTTTGTTATGATATTAAATTCAATGCAAATTTCTGCTCTATATGAGAATTATTTTTGAACACTCCATCAGTTAAAATGACATTCCTATTTGTAGGATTAATGTTTGCTGACAGAAATTAAAGAATCGTCAATATACTTCATTTTGCCTCTACAGACGAACAACATTGCATATATATTGACAATTTTAATTAAAAAAAAATCTTTAACCTCAGTTTATACAACTGTTTAAGCATAATTATATCTGCAATACATTTAACTGATCTTACAACTTTTGGAAGCTTTTTGGTTAATTTATTGGTTTCAAAATAATCTTTTATCTGGATTTGTTTTTTAAATTTTCAAAGGAAAGTAAATGCACTCTCCTGTTTCATATAGTTTTTTGTTCTCAAAATGATTAAAAGTTTTCCAATACTAATTGTAGAAACCGACAAATCCTTTCAAAAGGTATGTTAAATATTGTAAGTGTGTGGTTTCTCCTACCTCAAATTTAAAAAAAAATGTTTTTTAAGGAAAGAAAATTGTCAATTGATTACATCAAAACATTTCTAGCATAAACGTTCTGCAATTAGATATCTTATAATATTTATTAACAATATCTATTAACCATGTTTTTGCCGAAAATATTTTCCCACACTGTTAAAGAAGTGTTGAGAAATGAGGATGATGTTTACAAAAAAGGCCAGTATGATCAATTTAAATCCACAGCAAGAACTGATCAAGCCATGTTTCCGTTTCAAAATTGTCGTTTATTACTAGATATTACAACAATATTATGCTGCTCAGCAGATGTACCATTGAATTCATATATCCAACTAGACCTATAAAATAATATTGAAAATCAGTCTAAGCCTTTCAAATTTATTCAAAATAAAAGATGAACAAATTAAGTTTTGTCCATGTGGCAACATTGCAAAGTTATAATACAAAATTCATTTTTATTTTGCTTTTCAAGACATGCTAAACATTGTTGACGAGATAAAGATGAAATTTTTTCATATATAGGTAAAACATTTCTTGTTTTTTTTTAATCGCTAATAAGATTTTCTGTTCTCTTCGTTTGAGATTAATTGATGAAAAATATTAATTTTTTTACGAACTTCGAGTCAAACCTTAGTTAGCAGGTTGTCATATGATGCAATAGGCAAAACCTTTCTGCTGGCCCTTAATTGTCACATAATGCTACAATAGGCAAAACTTTTCTGCTGCCCCTTAGTAGTCAGATAATGCTACAATAGGCAAAACCTTTCTGCTGTCTCTTAGTTGCCACATAATGCCACAATAGGCCAAACCTTTCTGCTGCCCCTTATTTGTCACATTATGCTACAATAGGCAAAACCTCTCTGCCATGTCACTTAATGCTAAAATAGGCGAAACCTTTCTGCTGCTACTTACTTGTCACATAATGCAGCAATAGGCCAAACCTTTCTGCAGCCTCTTTGGTTGTCACTTTAAGCAAAATCTTTCCGCTGCCTCTTTGGTTGTCACTTTAGACAAAAACTCTGCTGCCTCTTAGTTGTCACATAATGATACAATGGGCGAAAGTTTCATACCGCCTCTTTATTGTGACATAATGCTACAATAGGCAAAGCCTTTGTGCTGGCTATTATTAATTGTCACATAATGCTACAATAGGCTAAACCTTCGAGCTGCCTCATAATTGCCGCATAATGCTGGAATAGAAGAAAGCTTTCTGCGGCCTCTTAATTGTGACATAATGCTACAATAGACAAAAAGGTTCTACTGCCTCTTAGTTGTCACTTAATAGTACGATAGGCAAAACCTATCTGCTGCCTCTTAATTGTCACATAATGCTGCAATAGGAGAAAGCTTTCTGCTGCCTCTTGCTGGCTGTAGTAGTATTGGATGCCGCTTTACTAGGGCGCCGTGGTTTGACTTGTTGATCGGCGCGGACGCGCCTGTACTTGTAGGCCTTGTCGCGATGACTCTGCAGGCGCGCCTGGTGTTTGCTGCGGGGCAGGGGCAGCATCCGCGAGACCCAGCTGTCCGAACCCGAACTGGACGACGGGCTTGACGATCGGTTGTGCACAGTAGAAGTCGCACTCTTCGAGGCGCTGACGGATCTCCACAGTCTGCTCATTCTGTCTAATAAACCGTTGCTCTTGCTCATATGGCCCGACTCTGAAAAGGACCCAGCCGCTCTTTTCGGCCGAACTCCCCGAGGTCGACCTCGTTTTCTTCGACCAGACGTTGCAGATGTTTTGCTGGAAGATCTGCTTCTCCTGCGCTGCGTGCTTGAAAATTTTCTGCTTCGACGGGCGCAGTAGAGCGACGCTCCACTCGTCTTTGCGCGGCTCCCAGTGCGGCCGAGAAGCAGGTTACTTGTGACGAATTTAGGAAAAAGTTGGTACTGACTGCGGGCACGCTTACGTCGACTGCGTGTACTACATGATCGATTATACCTAACATTGGAAATATAAAAGAAAAGTTATTGGGGCATTGTATGTTAGTTTCTGTTATTTCACATTAATTGGATGTACAAGGAATGAAAACAACAGCAGCAATGATACAAGGGCGAAAATAAGAACAAAATGTAGGCGTATAACTTCTACGGTTTCTGCTACAACTACAACCAATACTAACATTACTCCTGCTCCGCCTGCAATGCGGACGCTATTTTGAATTACTACTATGTGTGACTCCTACGCAACTACCACCACCATCACCAACACTACCTACCATTACTACTACTACTACTACTACTACTACTACTACTACTACTACTACTACTACTACTACTACTACTACTACTACTACTACTACTACTACTACTACTACTACTACTACTACTACTTCTAATTCTACTACTGCTACTACACTATACTACTACATGTCTATTACTGCTGCTGCTACTACTATACTATACTGCTATTGCACCGGCTGCTGTTGTATGAGTTCTGGTATCCCCGCACTGTTTCATAAGTGTCGACACGAAAAATTGTCAAATCTTAGTCTTGGGGTCTTCTTTTGGAAAATAGAACAAAATTATATTTAATACTTACTTGGATGATCTTTTTCCCGAGCGGGAACGTGCCGAAGCCAGTCTCCCAGAAGAGGACCTGGCTCTGATTGCCATCTTGCCTGGCGAACAGAGGCGGGAGGCGCTGTTGAGGACAGAGCTACAGGAGCTCTGGCGCGACCGCCAGCTGGAGGTGCCGTCTACGGGGCACGGAGTGAGGCGATAACGGGAGCTGTTGCTTTCCTCCACAGACCGACGAGACGGACCGGCGGCGTTACTCAGCGGGCACGACTGTTTTCGATAGGAGCACATTATTATTATTATTATTATTATTATTATTATTATTATTATTATTAT
>RQTK01001158.1:63727-92871 GCA_003991915.1 Elysia chlorotica | reverse complement strand
AGAGAGAGAGAGAGAGAGAGAGAGAGAGAGAGAGTTGAGTTGAGTTAAGCTGAGTTGGTTTTACCGTCCAACATCAGCACTATATAGGCTATATTGTGGACGGGCCCCAAGACGGACGGAGAAAAAAAAAGAAGAGAAAACTGAAAGAATGGAAAAGGCACAGAAACAACAATAACAGCATTAGATCAAGAGAAGTAAAGAAACAATGCCAATGGACAACCAAAGCTGCAAGATCAGATGACATCGCTAGCAAAGTATCTCAACTCAGGAAGTCAAGTTCAGTAAATGCTTTTACCCCTGAAATTACTTTGAAGACAAAATAACATTTTAATTCGGCTACCTGTATATTTTAAAATGATAACTTTTGAAGAATTGGAGAAATTGAAATTCAGAATCGCATAGACAAACATCAATAAGCAACTGAAAAAGGAGAAAGATAAAAATTTAATAATTAAAAAGATAGGCCTACTTGATATCCAAGATCATATAACCAGATTAAATTATAATTTTATAAAAATATAAAGTATTAAAGCTAAAATGTAAAAAAACGAACGAACAAAACAAACAAACAACCAAACAAAAAAACCCTGCTCAGTATTACACAAGTTTATTTAATATATAAGTGTAAATCAAACAAAACTAACCGTATGAGTTGCAGTTTTGTCACAACTAACCTTTTCAGGGCCGCTGATTCTCTCGGATTTCTTTGCGGGCGCTGGACTCTGTGGTAAAAAAACAAACAAACACGGAAAGTCATAGTCATCACAAAATAGGTCTTAACGGTATAATAATTATGTAAAAAATATGATTCGATTACGGTACAAGTACAACCTTGATATTTTAGAAGAGGTGTTGTATGGTAAATGTAGCCGTGACAAATTTCGACAAACGCTAGCATTGTATTGTTAGTTTTTTACGCATAATTATAATGATGGAACCGATATTATGATTTTGGGCAAGGAAATGTAGTTGGAAATGCAGTTCTGATAATTAGAAATCTTAAGCTCAAAATGCATCATTTCAAAATTGGTCGTGTTATTGAAGTGACTCTACAATCTGTGTCTAAAATGGACCTTCACCCAGGTTCGAAAGAACACCGATAAAAGAGAAGACATCCGGATAGCACCTTCCGTAGATTTCTTTATATTGACAAAAAAAAAAAAAAAGACATTATGTATCTACAGAAATAGATTTATTTTGTAACAGTACTAGAAGCTTCCTAGATGGCCTATTAATGCAAAAAAACCTATGCCTGAGCAAAACTCTGAGCCAAAAAAACAAAAAAAAAACAAAAAAAAAAATGAAAAAAAAATTGGTCGTGTAAGAAAGTTTTCACTAAGTACTGAATTGACTCTTTCGCACATTTAGTTTTTACGACATAATACGACACTCTAAAAGGTTTTACGGGGTGAAAACATTATTAGGAAAACCGTAACATTACTATTTACTAACTACAAGGGTAAGTAAAACCATTGATGACTTGGGGTCGTGTATCTTAAGACCACAAACCGTGACAACGTTGTACTTACGAACTTAGATTATTACTATTTAAACACATATCAAGGATAATTATAAATAATTGTATTAATGTACAGGCAGTAGAACAACAGAGAAAAATAATAGCGATTGGCAAATGCACCGATTGCTTGATTAATTAACTAGATACACAACGATTTATAGAGCTATGTGTAGATGTTTTGTTTGGATATAATATATCAGTGGAGAAGGAAAAAACACAACTGTTTTTTTTTTACCGTTGTCCCCGACTTGTAATCCGCTTCTTTTCTCTTTTTATGTTGCACACTCACCGACGATTTTGACTGGAATACAAATTAGTCCACGTATTAAAAAGTGGAAAAACCTACGCCAAAATATAACATTATTTTATGGAATGTCGATTGCATTGGAGTGTAAAAAGCGTCCCAAAACACTTCGTTAGAAACCAAAGTATATATTAATGTAACATTAATAATAATTGTACACAAACGTTAAGTTTATGAAAGGGCAGCATTAAACACAACAACAATAATGACAACAACAACAACAACAGCAACAACAACAACAACAACAACAACAACAACAACAACAACAACAACACCAACACCAACAACAAACAACGACAGAAAAAAACAGCAATTACAACAGCCATAACTGGGGCTTTCTAAAGTAAAATGTATGAGGAGCTTTAATATGTCTACAGTTAGTAATATTTTTATTGGACAGTAATACAATACACCTGCACAAACATAGTCAATTTGGTTTCACAATAGTTCCCAATAAAGAGAGGAGTCAGACAAGGAGATCCCAACTAACCCAAGCTCTTACTGAAGCAGTTGAAAAACCTTTAAAAAAAGAAACAATACACATAGGCGGCGAAATGCTTAGGTCACGATTTGCTAACAATGTATTTTTTTGACAGAAAGAAACAAAGCTAGGCTATATAGGAATAGGTTATATGAAAAACTTTGAAAGGAGGGCCTAGTGACGTATGGATTAAAGAGTAAATAACTACAAATACTTAGGACAAACAAAATACCTATGAGACTGAACACAAGAAGAAATTACACGAAGAATACGATCAGGATAGAGCTGCTTTGGCAGCAATAGAGCAAATAATTATTTGAACGAAAAAAAAAGCTGCTATCTCTGAAAAGACAACAACAATAACAACACAACAAACAACAACAACAACAACAACAAACAAGAAAAGAGAAATATGCCCAAGATCAAAATACATGGCGAAACACCTGCCGACAAGTCAGAGAGCAAACTTGTAAGATATGATAGAAGTTGCAAAAAACAAAAACAAAAACAGAAGTCAAAATGGGCTAGCCATGTTACAAGAAAAAATGGCAACAGATGAACAAAGAGTGGCAGCCGCATAATGGTTCAGCATAATAGGTAAAATAATTCTGGAGCAGAAAAGCAAATCAACGTGAGAATAAATTGGAGATCTGATGCGGAGAGCTACACCCTGCAGTGCATGGTTAGAGACCTGTAGGAACTGTAGGTAGAGTAATTCCAGGAAAGGGCCTTTAATTTGACGTGCGTAATGTCTAGGAAGTCTTTACTTCAACCACTTTAATTTGGAAAGTTTGGTTAAAAATGAAACATTAGTTACACAGACCTACACCATTGCAATCTCAAATCGGGTACTGGAATACCATTTTGGCCCTACCATTCGAAGAAAAGTGGGTTATAATCTTTGGGCAGAAAACAAGCTGATAATGTAATACTTAGCTTCACACTAGTGGAGTAATATGATTACAATTCTTTGCACTCAACATAAGATACGGATTGATCCAGTCCCAAGTACTTAATTACTTGTCCTACAACCTCATTTCTTTCATTTTGACCTATCAAAAGTTATAAATGCAGTTTATTAACAACAAAAGTAGATGCATCGAAACAGACAGACACATACACTCAGAAAAAAAGGTTTCAAGTATTCATACCGTTATTTTCAAAACGCAGTTTGGAGGGAGGTTGATAAGCTTCTGGTTTGATGTTGGATTTTTCCTTGGTTTATCCCGTTTGCTTGATTTAGCCTGATGTCGGGACTTGCGTTTCCTTAGACTCACTTTAGACCTGGGCGAACAAAAACTTTTACTTTTAGCGTTGTTGGCTTGATCGAGAAAGCAATGTTCTAGACCTGGTCCCGTTCCCTCTTTGTTGGTGATAGGGGCGCAGGCGTTTTTATTGTTGTCATCAGATAAATGCCTCAAAGGAGGAAAGGTTAGGGCTTTTGCGTAGATTATGCCATCTGCTTCAGCATGAATAGAGTGGCATGGATCAATGAATGCCCCATTGCAACAGGTTTTGATCTCTGATAGTTTATTAGCAAAATTTTCACGATTAATATCTTTGCTCTCGCTGTCCCCCGAGTGGCCTTGATGGTTGCTCTCGGAACGACTAGGAAATGATTTTAGTTGCTTCGCTGATTGACACCTCCATCCCTTGCTTCTGAGGATATCGCCATCGCCTAGGTATTCCGTATCCTCGGGAGTAAAACTCAGTTCTTGCTCCAGTCGCTCAAGATTTAATTGAGTACTCTGGACGGCTCTCACTCTAGAGTTTCGAGCAACAATATTCTGAGAGCGGGACCTCCCTTCACGCATGCCCAGCTCAAAATTCTCTATCCTGAAAAAATTAGCATAAACATGATGTTTATTGTATAAACGCCAAAAAGTGAATTACTAACTCAGCAACGTATATGATTGTGCAATCATGAAATCACACAATCTCAATAATATTTAACTAAAGGAATATTTTGTTAATATTTGTCAATTGTAAAAGCTTACCAGATAATATTTGGTAATTTCGGACCATTTGAATCAGTATAATGCTTCCTACTTAATTTTACGAGTCCTGGAATGACAGCGCACGAGCATTTACGAAATAGAGGAATGTCGAAGCGATTTAGAATACATATGCAAAAAAGGCGCAATTTATACGCATCTAACTATCCTAAATTAAAAGTAAAAAAAAATCTAATATGGATTTGGGTTTATGGTCTGCTTCACGCACGTTTCGAATCTTGGTAATATAACGTTGGAATAGGCAACCTCAGACCACATATACGTTAACAATGAGCATAGATATTTAAATACACATGGCTGTAAGTACAACGTCTGGGTAGCCTACAATTTGAGAAAAGTGATAAAAAAGGCTTACAACGACTCGTAGCTGAAAGTACTTAAACAAATTTGTATAGCTTTGGTTGACCATTTTTCAACCAATTTAATGAAAAGATCGCTCAAATCACTCAAATATTCATCTTCAAATGTTAACAACAACCTAGTTTCTTATTATACATAGAATCAGTCCCGAAATGTTACAAATAGATTGAAGAGGACCACTTAACCCTATAAATCTTTTCTCACTCTACAATGAGTTATAAACTTGGGAAACAAGCTGCAAACAGTTGATTTAAATAAAAAATTGAAGAAAACAAACCATCCAGAGAAATGCCAGATCTATTGTAAACACGAACACGCGTGCATCGGGGTTATCATAAGAGTAAACTCATTTTCCAACAGTCCAACGATCATAATATTATAACAGTGTAATTCTAAAATATATATCCTCAAGCTCTAAAGATGTATTGACGTATGAAACAGATTTTCATAATTATATGCATGAGATTTATTCGATTTTCGCATCCTTTGTCAAAAGCGTAAGAAAAAGGAGGTATATTGGATAGCATGGTAAGGCGTCTAAACATACTTCCTCTTTGTACAAAGTAGGCTACACCTAGCGTAGCAAGTTCGGCGTCGTGGTAGCTTACGACGCGTCGTAACAATACGAGAATAAAAAGGCTTACGATAAGTCGTGAGCTACCGCGACGTTGTACTTACGGCCCCTAAAATCTAGTTTACGACGGTCAGCAATTTATTCGGCGTAGTTCTTTATAGAAACCATATCTAGATCTAGCTCTAGATCTACCATGAGACATTTTTCTGTCGTCTGTTATAACATAAGTATAGTTCTAGATCTAAATCTAACCTAGATCTAGAACATAAATCTCTTTGACGTCTAAAAATATCCACACATTGTATGTCATTGATCTGCGATTGCCAATATCTAAGCTTATATAGCTAAATTAGGTACTACAAAAGGACCGATGCGATATTTACCAGAGTCTTAAGTAGGCCTACATCATCGCGGTAGCTTACGACTCGTCTTAAGAATATGCGTTAAAGAAGACTTACAACGCAACGTAGGCTACGGCAAAGTTGCACTTACGGGCATAGAGATCTTTATCTTATTATGCATAGATCTAGATCTAGGCCTTTGTTTGGAATCTGAACTAGATCTAATCTTGAGAGCTCGCGTCTTAGAATCGGGACCCAAACAAACGACTGTTTCTCTTAGGTTATATGAAGTTATCGTCTTTGAATTTCACTTACCATTGCTTTTGAAGAAAGTTTATTATTATTTTTTTTTTATTTACAATTGATGGGATTTAAAGCACCCATTATTTTGGGCGCCACGTTTGTTTCAATGTTGTTTATTGTGACGACATAAAAATATGAGCACAAAGATTATATCAGGTACAATTTGGTTAGAGAGTCACGCATGTATTCCTGTGTTGCATTATAGTATTTACCATTAGGGAAAATGTCTTGGGGGCCGTAAGTACAGCGTCGCGGTAGCTTACGTCTCCTAATTCTTATAATTGTTGTCACAACGCTTCGTAAGTTACTACGACGTTGTACTTAATATCCTAATTGATCGAATTATTAGGACTTTCACCTTGTACCTTGTAGCTAGACCATATCCATCCCCTGCTGGAAGAAGAATTCAGCATTTTTCTTCCAATTTCCATTTCACTCTATTATTTGCTGTCCCCATCTATGTAGTACCCTGCCATTTTGCGATGTCATCCTTCCACCTTACCTCTGATCTTTTAACTTTTCTCACTAGCATTATGTGGTACGGATGCCTCATCTGTTGTCTCTGAAACGTGCCACATATCCTGCTCATCTTTCCTTTTTTGGTTGTTTTGTTGAATTATATAATCTATTCTTGTCCGCTTTTGTTGGAATTTGGGTTTTCTCTTTCGTAAAATACTTTTCACCTTCAAATATTATCTGCGTTTTTTTTATTCACTCTTATCAATCTGAACAGACATGACAGATGCCTACCAATATACTTGTGTATTGAAAACATTCTTATATTATTTTCACCTAACTCTAATTCTATTAGAGATTTTCATTAACTGAGCACCCAACAAGCATAGATTTCTCAATATCTTATTAGAATAATATGAACATCGTTTTTCATGTAAAAGATACGATGCTTGTCACAACCAATGTACATTTTATGGCAAATTGACATTCTTATGAAAATTTTAGATTATTCTTTACTTCGCGATTTTAAGATTAAACTGGTCTATGCACTCTGAGAGTTTAATTTCAATTAAAACAGTTTTGGACAGCAATCTCAGCTTTCTGTTATTGTCCGCTTTTTATTGTTGTAAATTTGTACACATTTTTTTTTATAACTATCAAAGTTACCTTAAAGTCTTACAGAACTTTGAGATGAGCCTGGTTCTCATCTGATCATTATAATATATGCGACAAATGAAAAGTGACAAGACTTAAAAAGAATAAAGTCACGGTATAAACTATAGATATGAATACTATGAGCCAATGCGACAGTTACAAAATGAGTGGAAGGGATATGAATTTCTGTCTGTATGTCCCCCTCTGTCTCTCTCTACCTTTCTATCTATCTATCTGTTTACACCAACTTTCCTTTCAAGTTTTGTGTGTGTGTGTGTGAGAGAGAGAGAGAGAGACTATCTATCTATCTATCTATATATCTATCTATCTATCTATCTATCTATCTATCTATCTATCTATCTACCTACCTACCTACCTACCTACCTACCTACCTACCTACCTATCTATCTATTTATCTAAAGCTATCTATAGCTATCTATCGACCTATCGACCTATTGGTCAGTCAATCAATTAACCTATCTTTCATAATGAAATATAGAACGAGAGGCAGAGAGAAAGAGAGAGGGGGAGATAGAGAGTAAGATGAATCTATCGGTTACAATCGTGTATATATCTGGTACCTGTTCTTAAAGAAATAATCGTCCCGATTGTAAATATAAAACTAAAGACAAAAATTCATGACAGAATACAACAAAACAAAAATAACTTCTTTGAAAAACAAAAACAAAAGAAAAATAAAACAAATTAAGTTTTTAAAATAATTTGAAGAGCACCAACAAACAAACAACACGCAATAGAATACCGTTGAATTCTTATAAAAAACAACAACACGAAAACAAGTAAAAAACAACAAACAACCTAACCACAGGTCCGCTTTGACTTCAGATTTAAAAGTCTTATGGATAATCTTTGAAAAATATTTTCATGCACTTGAATTTTATTCTAAGTCATCTATATTTGCCTGGATTATCCGTGATATATTTCGTTTACCATACCAAATAATCTGGGAAAGAATCCGGTTTCGCGTATTATCTATTATAATTTTGTGTGTGTAAATCTTGATGTTTTCATCACAAATTCCTTTAATTTGTGTGTATAATTGCACATACCCGCCTCCACATGAAGTAAAATCTGTTGGGCATCGTATGCAGTATATATTCTCTCAAGGATTTTTTTTAAATTGTAAAGCGCTTTGAGCGTCTTTGAGAGAAATCTTACCATTATCATCACCATGACATAAAACCATAAAAGTATAGACAACGTATTTTTGTTTCTTGCTTCTTTTGCTACTTTGGTGTAGTACTTGGGCAGAGCTATAGATCTACATCGAGCACAGAGAATGTTTACTTCGTTGATGTCGGCCTTCACTGCGAAATTTGCATTTCTGAATTATATATGGATTTTATGTTTAAAAAAACATTTGAACAACCCATCATTTCAACTGTTAAAAAAAGGATAGAGAAAACACAAAAGGATATAGGTTCTTTCTTTTCTTTTTTCTTTTCTTTTTTTTATTATTTTTTTTTTAAATTATTGTCTCTTGTTACTAATCGTGTGTGATGTTCGTGCAAACGCACGCCTCAAGTCTTGTGAACGCCCACTTTCTCCAGAAGCAGAATCATAGTTGATGAACCGAGAGAATGTTCCGACTTTTTTGTTGTACATACTTTGTTATCCACACGACGATAACATCAGAGACTATAGAGGTCTATCGAGACCGTTTCACAAAAACACTTCACTGTGCTATTGATACGAGGAGCTAGCGTGACGCGTGCTAACCATAATTATTTCCTTATTGAAATTTAGGCAATATTTACACTGAGTTTTTACTAAGGTTTGAAGAAGGAGGCCGTCGCCTTAATTATCCTAACCCACATACACAAAGCCTTCCCTGTGAAACCTCTCGTTTTTTCACACTCTCTGATAATACCGTCTCTTGGGCATGGAATTTTTTGACCGCTCATTAGCTCCGTAAGTCTGGCACTCAGCTATGATTGGATGCCAGTACAGATTCCCTAACCAATCGTTTTTGTTTTCATTATGGATCCCGTCATCGCAAAACCTCTTGGTTAGGTGCAGATGGTTTTGAACGCCGACTGTAGGTTTTCTTATTGATGGAGAGAAGTTGCGATAGACAACGCTCGTTCAAGTCTTTCCAAATAATGATTTCACAGTTTCTGGACATATTTCCATCATCCTAGCATGGCCAACTATTTGTATGTGTTGATAAGCTTATCTCTCCAAAGCCAACGTTTTGGCCTTTTCCACTTCAGAGAAAACAAAATTTCAGTTGGTATTTACATCCAGGAATTGTCATTACGCAAAATAAAAAGAAAACCTTGAGCAATTCCACAGAGGAAAAAAACCCAACAGGTAAATGTTTCTGATGCGACATATTAAAAAGAAACTGTGATATCCAAGTTTTGACTAGTTTTTAGTGAACCTTTAAGAGCCGTTCTCGTTTACTTCGCAAGACCAGTCGGACGAAAACTCCTGTCTCAATCAGACAACACATTTTATAGCTTTGATGGTTGCAACGAACAGGAAGAAAAGCGCTGGTGCGAGTATTGTGTCGATGCGGATGGGTTCTAGATTTTCATTGATTTGCTCCAGCCTGTAAAAGATAAAATGTGTTGAATTATTTATTATTATTGGAAAACGAAGTATGCGTGTGATGTTGGATGGTGAAAGAGAAAAATAGTCCAGGATTTGCCATATAAGCTACAAAAAATGCGTAATTTTAAAAGAGATATTAATGTTAGAAAGCGAAAGAGAGAGAGAGAGAGAGAGAGAGAGAGAGAGAGAGAGAGAGAGAGAGAGAGAGAGAGAGAGAGAGAGAGAGAGAGCAATCGAAGTGGGAATATATACATAGAGAGAGAGTTTTTTTGTTGTAGTTTTTTTTTTCTTTTTTTTTCAGGGGGGCAACAGCCAGGATTCGAACTCGGGACCTTTTGCGTCGGAAGCCGATGTTCTACCCCTGGACCACCGCGCTCCCCGAGATAGATAGAGAGATAGAGAGAGAGATAGAGAGATAGATAGATAGATAGAGAGAGAGATAGAGAGAGAGATAGAGAGAGAGAGAGAGAGAGAGAGAGAGAGAGAGAGAGAGAGAGAGAGAGAGAGAGGGAGAGAGAGAGAGAAAGAGAGAGAGAGAGACAGACAGACAGACACAGACAGACAGACTGACAAAGAAAGAGACGTGACGTAGTAAGTGGAAGTAACTAAACGGTTTACGCACTTGTTCCTGGTGCGGCTGCTGGAGCGGTATCTTCGCCGCCTTGGCGGAGTCTCGCTGCAGGTGGCCCTGGCTGATCGGTGGTATGGGTTAGACGTCACCATCCAGTCATACAGGGCGCCATTGCTCGGGACGGGCGGAGGCCGCCTGGAGTAGGACGTGGAACCGCCGCTGCAGGACGCGAGACTCCGAATGCTGACCACTCCGCTACTGGACGACATTGCACAGGCCCGCCCGACTGAGCAGCTGCTTGGCAAAGACGCATAGCTGCTGGTACAGCGAGAATTCATGCTTCGAGCGGTGCTTTGACGATATTTTGGCTATAGCGTATGCCTGTTGCACTGTATTGGACAAGTTTGGCTATAGCGTATGCCTGTTGCACTGCATTGAAAAAGGGAGGGGAAACAGAGATGATAATCTGATCATTTGGTAAATTCCTTTGATTACGTTGGATGTTAAGATGGAAAGTAGATGCAGAGATACTGAAACATTTTCAATATTTTGACCAATAAAACAAATTGCACTCTCCATTTTGTTTAAAATAAAAAAAAATCATTCGTAAGCGCTATGGGACTACAACTACTCGTCTTCGACATCAACTGGTTGAATTGGCAGTGGCGGTTCCTTTATTAAAGTTTGAGTGCATTGTACTCGTCAAAAAAAGGAAAAGGGGAAGAGAAGGAAAAAAAAAACCCTACTAGATCTACATAACGTTTAGAGAAACAATAGCCACTGTCAGTTCCACTAGGCATACGGAAGTCGGAATGAAAAGTGGGACACAGTCCCATATGCACTCAGGCGCTCCTTCTTCGTTCTTAGTAATTTACTGGTACAATAGCGGTAAATAGCTATAGTAATATATAGATCTAACTATATTACGTAATTGTGGTTCGAGAAGCAGATAAACTGAAATATTATCTCCATTATGAAAAATGATCACTTCTCGGTGCTTTTGACATTATTTTCATACTTTGGCGCTATGGGAGTTCTTTGTACCAGTGTTTCTTTGTATAGGATCCCCTAGGGGAACTTTGTAAACTTTAAACCCATATATAGAAAGAGATAGAGAGATAGAGCGAGAGGGAGAGAGAGAGCGCGAGAGGAGAAAGAGAGACAGAGACAGAGAGAAACAGAGAGAGATGAGGAAAGAGAGAGAGAGAGAGAGAAAGAGAGAGAGAGAGAGGGAGAAAGAGAGAAGAGAGAGAGAGAGAGAGAGAGAGAGAGAGAGAGAGAGAGAGAGGAGAGAGAGAAGAGAGAGAGAGAGAGAGAGAGAGAGAGAGAGAGAGAGAGAGAGAGAGAGAGAGAGAGAGAGGACAGTAAAATTTATGTCCATAACAATACAACCTAGTCTGGCATAATAGGCCTACTATAGTTATTCTTTAAAAAAATTGTTCAGTGCTATTGTATCAGTGTGCTTCAAAAAGGAGCAAATCAAGCTTAAAAGATGTAAACTTACAACCTATATAGACTATATGAACTTGTCACTATTGCTTTGGAAATTACCAGGAGCAAAAGAGTTGGTGTCATTAGGTAAAAAGCATGACATAAAAACAACTAATCTATGCTAATTGCTGTATGATTGTGTGGCAACCAAAGAATTAGACATAGAGGACTAGATATCTGGATTAGATCTAGAATCTAATCTAGTATGGCTATTTAAAATTTTAAAGATAATCTCCTCAAAACGATTAAACGAGGTAAACCCCTATTATGATGCAATCTGTAATTTGAAAATTAAATTGGAGATCCGCAGGGCTGTGCACTGTCTCCAACTCGATCTATCTCTCTATATAATTATAATATTTTGTTAGAGGTAGATCTTAACTAGGCCCAAACCAAGTAAACTCTCAACAAGGTTACCTCGGTAGCTGTATACACAGACATAAGATGGCACATCTAGACTCCCATGCCTAACACAAAACTACACGCTAAAATATGGAGCTATGGAAATTAAGGTTTTGATGTTGTAGACTGGAGAAAAGAGCTGCGAACACAAGCTTTAGATGTCAGCGCTAAAGAAGATGATACCCTAAGTTTCTTTTAGTTGAGCTTACTTGACTAAAAGCACCCAAATCCGTTCAATAGAAATCCACATGTTAAAAAAAAAGTCTCAAGAATTTGAAAAACACCATGCGCAATAATTATGATCAAAATCTATTTTGGACGGATGGGCGGGAGTGATGATTCGTTTAGTTGGCGCTGCAGTGAAAAAACCAGGGTTAATCAGGCATAAATCGTTGAAATAAGTTCATAGCCAAAGCCCTTTATTCCAATGCTACCTAAAAAACCGCCTTACTCTGATGCTGCCTAACCATGGACAATTTGATAGTATAGTGCGTCGAAGGCATTGCGTAACAAAGACTTGTAGAGATAAGAAGCCCAGTTTCGGAACTTACAGAATCAGTTCATGAAACTTTAAACATTATTTATAGGTACAAAACATTGCAAATCTGTCGTATAAAATGACTATGGTTTTATTAATTTTTTCTGCATATGTGTTTATAGTGATCCTGACAACCTCATTATGTGATGGTGGTTCTACATTTAGAGGTAAGAACCTAGGGCGGTAAGTACAACGTCTCGGTAGCTTACGACTCGCCGTAAGCCTTCTTAGTCTCATATTCCTAAGCTCTTTATATTTTGCTAGGCTGCTTCATGGCACATGGTTGTATAGAAAAAGACAACCTTCGCCATAGAGACAAAAAACGTTTAGAGTAGTTTGATCCTTGTAAAAAATCGCAAGCACATTATTTTTTTTTATCAGTGCCATGACTGTTTTGTGAGTATGATGGACTTATATTTAGAAAGTGTTCAGAGTTGGAGACAATCACAGCCCTGCGGATCTCTAGTCTTCAAATAACTGTTGTTGATTTTGTTGTTGAGTTGGTTTAACGTCCAACAGCAGCACTATATAGGCTATATTGTGGACGGGCCCCAAGACTAACGCCTGGCAATTGTATGTGCTGCCACACACGAGACAGGACGGGGATGCCATGACTCCCGTCTCAGTCGGTCACATTATACTTTTTCAAATAACAGAGTACATCATAATAGGGGTTTACCGTTTACCTCGTTTAATCGTTTGGTGGAAATATTCTTTAAAGCACCACCTTTGTTATATGCAACAGGTTTTTTTTGAAAATGAGTTGGCAATTAATGAAATTATTTGTACTCATTTTCTAATAAGTATAAAACACGAATCGAATCCACATGTATTACTTGGCTATCTGATTTCATTGCGTAGTTACTTATAAAATCATCCATTTTAAATATTGCTCATGCTACTTTCAAGTATTGGCTTTTATATTTTGGTGTGTTTGCTAAGCTTTACATGAGTTTGTTAAATATCTTTAAGTTAATTTTTCTAAAAGGGCTAACTAAAATTTGCAGGTGAGAACACCAATGCCCCTTTTGTTTTGGACATACCGGAGATCGGCTCAGACGAGACAGGATCTGGACAAAATCAAATCTACGATGCAAATCTCATTGATGGCGATAGTGTTGAAGATGCCACTCGCTGCACATGTGAGAAACACAATCGTCTTTGGGATGCTACAACAAGTAGCATCCGTGGATTATATGATCAGCAAGCTCAGTACAACTCGGACAATTTTGAAAAATCTATGCCAGAAATGTTGGCACAGTTTGAAGATGCCTCAAGAGGTCGCCTGAATGGTTGGGACAACCTGTTTAAGAAACATAAAAAGGAACATGCGATGGATAAAATGGACAAATCTTCTGCACATAAGAGAATGAAGAGTCCGTATCACGGAGTAAAAGGTCGACGAAAATTTTGGTCTTCCGGTATCGGTTGGTGGAAACCCGACTTGTCTTCAAAACATCAAAATAGGCCAAGTCCTATGACCATGAGGCCATACACACTAGTTCCTGATACCAACGGGAAAACCCGCAGAGAGGATAACCAGGCAAGCCAAAAACAGTACACGATTTTCCCTCAAGCGATCGCAGGATAAGATATGATCATTTCTTTCTTTTATTACTCCCTTTTTCATCGTCAGATACGACTAATAAATTAATTGTTGGTATATATCTTTGGGACACAAAAGGTAGGTTTTGAAGATATACGGCTGCGTTTTAAGCTTCTGGATATATCATAATATTACTCATAAAGATATTCAAAATATAACACCCTTTATCCCTTTAGCACTTTATGAGTTTTTTGTCTTTTTCTTTTAACCAAATAGAGTTACAATTGTATTTATCAAACATATTCGTTTTGTTGCTCCTTATCATATGTAGTTTTGGAACACTTCTTTACCATTTTGCCGCATAGTGAAAATAATATTATAAACGAGCAAAACACAATGCATGTAGAAACTAACCTTGGTATTGTTACATGCTTCATGTTTTTTTTTCGAACAACAGCCCCATGAATCTCTCGTGAAAGTTTGTGGCTATTACTTAAGTATTAGGCATCAGTATGAATGCTAAAAAGAACACCTCATGATATGATTCTCTATATTAAATGTATTTTAAAAAGTTATACGGTATTTACTTTCTTTTTTAATTTCCTTTGCTTTAAGTATTAATATAAAATGTTTTTACACTTCTATCTAAGTAATCATACCACTATTTAAGTGTTATTTAAGTGCTTCTGTTAATTCCTGTCACATTACACTGACACCGACCCAAACAGTAGTGGACGAAATCGAACAAAAACATTTTTGATCCATCTTGGGGTTTAAACCGCGGATCTCCCGCGATTTCTATCTATCTATCTATCTATCTATCTATCTATCTATCTATCTATCTATCTATCTATCTATCTATCTATCTATCTATCTATCTATCTATCTATCTATCTATCTATCTATCTATCTATCTATCTATCTATCTATCTATCTATCTATCTATCTATCTATCTATCTATCTATCTATGTTTAGGTTGTAGGCTACTAGAGGTATAAAGGTTGAACACTGCTTATTGCGACTATAGTCGAAATTTATCATTCGGAACGAAATGGATATACTTTTGCTTTTTTCCTATTTATATTTTTGTATTATACATGGATTGGGAGGCAGATGCAAATTGACGACATCAGAATAAATACAAAATAAGAGAATCAAAGAATAGAGAGGCTGGCCATGTAGCAAAATTTTAGACATCAAGTGTATACATGTAATTTAATACATAGAGAAAAATGAGGGATAAGATTGTGTGTACCTGTGAGTGGGTGTGGGTTTGGGGTTCGATCAAGAGCGATAAAGAAACAATTATTATTATTATTATTATTATTATTATTATTGTTATTATGGTTGTTGAAGTTCTTTATCATTACTTTTGTATTTGGGGTAGAGTGGGGACTTTTGAAAGTCCGACGTCGGCAACTAGGCTTTATTGTGGACAGGTCCTAAGACTAACGTTTGAAAAACGTACATGTTGCTAAATAGATACAGGTCGGGGTTACAAGAACATCAGTCTCAGCTGGTCACATTGTATTTACAACCATTAAGGAGAAAGATGAGGTTATCGGCATTCGAACTATGGATTTTCCAATAAAACGTCGGGCCCTAACCACCTAGCAAACTAGCCTGCCTGTCATTCATTCAAAGGGATAAGATTGTGTGTACCTGTGAGTGGGTGTGGGGGTTGGGTCGATCAAGAGCGATAAAGAAACAATAGTTAGATGGGTGGCTGTGTGTCAAAAAACAACTACAGTTAATACATAGAGAGAGGGATAGATTGTGTGTACCTGTGAGTGGGTGTGGGGTTGGGGTTCGATCAAGAGCGATAAAGAAACAATAGTTAGCGTAGGCCAACTTAAGGAAGGGAAGAGATGGGAGGACGACCCCCTAACCAATCACTTTTCATCGACTTTTTATGCTGTTAAAGTCGGTATTGAGTTAAGAAAGCACTTTAACATTTGATTGGTTTGGAGAGAGAGTACAGGATTTAATAATAGATCTTTTGTGAGGCGATTAATATCCTGTCCGGGAATATTTGAATATTTTGATCTAAGATTATGATTTCAAGGTAAGGCACATTGTCATGCTCTTCTCTAATTGCTATTTTTGTTTTATTTATCACTGACTATATCACAAAATGCACAATCATTATTATTCATCACAAGATCATCTCAATTTCAATGTCGTTCAATGATGATGATGATTATTGTTATTATTATTATTGTTATTATGGTTGTTGAAGTTCTTTATCATTACTTTTGTATTTGGGGTAGAGTGGGGACTTTTTAAAGTCCGACGTCGGCAACTAGGCTTTATTGTGGACAGGTCCTAAGACTAACGTTTGAAAAACGTACATGTTGCTAAATAGATACAGGTCGGGGTTACAAGAACATCAGTCTCAGCTGGTCACATTGTATTTACAACCATTAAGGAGAAAGATGAGGTTATCGGCATTCGAACTATGGATTTTCCAATAAAACGTCGGGCCCTAACCACCTAGCAAACTAGCCTGCCTGTCATTCATTCAATATGGTTTATTCATATATTTTGTACACGTTATGTTTTAAATTTGATGTTGCTGTTGTTCAAATAACAACCTTACTGCATGTAGTGCCTGCAAAGTAAAGAGAAATGGGTCTAATTTGAGGCCTCCTTAAAAACAGACAAAGTCACCGAAACGATCTGAGTGATCAGATTTTATCGTAATATTAGTGTAACAATGATGTATTTTGTCTTAAATCATTACGACAGTTAGTTTAGGTTGATACTCAGAGAGTAATTTTTGTGCAGCCTACACAGTCTACATTTAACAATAATGAGTTAATGATCCAACGGTTTCTACCTTTTTAACGATATAATTGAACTGGACTCTAAATGCAAATGCGTGTCTACCTCGGTGACTTTGACTACTATTTTTGGAAGCCTGGGTCTGTTTACCTTAGCTTAATTCACGAACATCAATTTAGAAAATCTAAATCGTATTGTTGTGCATGTTTTTGTTAGTCAAAGACGGCTATACGTATCGCGACCTTCATTCTATTGTTCTTGGGCTGGTTTTTCATAAACTATAAAACGGGAACAAAAGAGAAAGGCTTTGGTGGACAAAGTATGCTTTCTCTTCATTTTCTTTTCCATATGTGTAGACGCCACTGCCCTGAAGCAGCAAAACACAAACAAAACAACAAACAAACAAAAAAATCAAAACAAAAAATAACAAAAAAAGCACAAACAACAAACAAACAAAAAGAAAACAACAACAACAACAACAACAACAACAACAACAATAAAGCAATTTACCATTCCACGCACAAGAAATACGCTGTCATCGTTAGAAGTGAATGCGTATTTTGTGGTTAAATGAAAAAGAAAGAACGATCCTTTTCTTGCATAGAATCACCCTAAAGAATCTACAAAACGATAAACAAGCTCTACATTTTCTTCTTCAAACTGTAACACGTCCTTCAAAAAGCATAATGACTCTCGATTCTTGCCTGTTTTCTCGTAACGATAGTATCGCTAGTATATCTACGGTTTGACCAACACTCTGATCAGTGTATGATAAAGAACAGTTATTGTACACTGATAGGGTGTGGTCAGTTGCTTTTTCAGTACCGGCGCGGTATTGTACGCATTAGCTGTTTGGGTTTTACTAACTACTTTTAGGTTGGATGTGATGATTTAAGTAACTTGTAGTGCAATGGGTTCCTCTCAAGGTATAAAATATAATAATAAATTGGTAGGATACAGAGGAATAAAGAGTGAGTGAGAAAGGCAGAGCGAGATACATAAAGAAAGATATGGGGAGATAAAGAGATAAGAGAGAGAGAGAGAGAGAGAGAGAGAGACAGACAGACAGACAGACAGACAGACAAAGATATGGGGAGATAAAGAGATAAAGAGACGGATAGAGGAAAAAAAGAAAGAGAGAGAGAAGGAGAGAGAGAGAGAGAGAGGAGAGAGGGAGAGAGAGAGAGAGAGAGAAGAGAGAAGAGAGAGAGAGAGAGAGAGAGAGAGAGAGAGAGAGAGACAGACAGACAGACAGACAGACAGACAGACAGACAGAAAGACATTTATGGACAGAAAGACAGACAAACAGACGGACGCATAGACAGAGAATAGAGAGTAGGACACTCAGCGAAAATCAAGAGGATGTACACAGATGCTATCTCCAGCTCGATAAAAATCAGACCCTTAGCTTCAGGGCCTAGGCGTATATATTTTTTCTTATTATCTACATGTTGATCAAGATCTGTTACGCCTTATGGAGTATGGGCACTGTAACCTTGTCTGACATTAGGTTGCATTGGTCGTTTGTCAGCTGTTTGTTTCAGTTTTCGGGTACATAATTAAATTGCTCAGTGCCTTGGTTGCTTGGTTGGTTCGTTTCTTATCGTTCAACGTCAGCAGCTAGGCTATATCGCGGATGGGTCTCTAGTCTAGCATAATAATGATTGTGTTGCTACACAAAGACTTAGCGGGGATACCGAAATTCCGCCTCAGCCTATCATAGTAGATGACGGGACTCATGGAGAAAACTAAGACGATAAGCGGGAATACCCAAACTTCTGTCTCAGCCTATTAATAGTAGTAGAGGCATTGCGATCACGGCCCATGGAGAAAACTAAGACGATAAGCGGGAATACCCAAACTTCTGTCTCAGCCTATTAATAGTAGTAGAGGCATTGCGATCACGGGAACCATGGAGAAAACAAAGACGATAGGTAGGGGATTTGCACCGGCGTCCAATCATGGCTCTTTATTGGACTTACAAAAACAATGAGCGATCAGAAAATCTCTTGCGCGAATGGCGGCATTATGTCATTCGTTATCGTCGTGGGATCGCAAAGCTTGCGATATATATAGATACTGATACTGACGCAACCAGTAAAGTCATCGGGTCATCTGTGTTACATTTGATCACCCCTTTGTTCTTTGATTTCTCTCTTGTTTATCGACTCCCTAAGCGCTAGTCATTTTGTGTAAAGCATGCTTTAAAAAATAAACTCAAGGGTATTTAAATCTCATAGCGATTTTTCATATTTAATGTGACCCATCTCATTATTAACCACAGTGCGTCCGTTATATAGGAATCGCAATGAATAAGAGAATCCTAATACTTTTCCTACGTTCACGATATTTTTTTTCTGTTACATCGTTACGAAGCGTGAGGCAATGGGTGAATGAAAGATGCGATATAGAACCAACAACTTGTAACTTAATTAAAAGCAAAAACAAAAACAAAAACAAAACAGACAAAAAAAAAAACGAACAAAAACACACTTCAATCAAATACAGAAGTTAAAAAAAAAGCTTACAACTCGGAGGATAATGGTATGTAATATTGTCAATGCTTGCAATATTATTAGAAACACTCCACACCATATATAGACTCGAGGACGAGGCGGAGGCAGTCGGCAGAGAACGTGGCTACTACTGAACAGTTTCGTCTTCGAATCACGACCGGTCGCCTTGTTCCCCCCTCTAACTCTGATTAACCTGTTGTCAGTATTATGTGCCCCGCTGAGAAAAAAATGATGTTCCTGCTCTCTCTCTCTCTCTCTCTCTCTCTCTCTCTCTCTCTCTCTCTCTCTCTCTCTCCTCTCTCTCTCTCTCTCTCTCTCTCTCTCTCTCTCTCTTTCTCTCTCTCTCTCTCTTCTCTCTCTCTCTCTCTCTCTCTCTCTCTCTCTCTCTCTCTCTCTCCTTCTCTCTCTCTCTCCTCTCTCTCTCTCTCTCTCTCTCTCTCTCTCTCTCTCTCTTTCATTATTCGACAGCACGCACATTTGTCAGATATTAAGCTTAGGACTCCTCCGCATTATACCCTTGATATTGATGATGGGTGCTAAGAAACTAACCAATCAACTAACCAAACCATTCACACACATACACATAGTCTGACCTTTGAAAAAGGCAACAGAAGTAAAAACAAACACACAAACAACTACCCAAACAACAACAACAAAACAAATCCCATAAACCAACAACAACAGCAATTACAACAGCAAGCACAAATATGTTGCTGACGATTAAAATGCAAACCCAACCAAAAAAAAAAATAAAAACAGGTAATGAAACAGATTTTAACAAACATTATAGTTGATTTCTGATTCTTGGTTTTAAACAGCAACACGTCAACACAGAAGGGCCCAGGCCTGCTTTCTCTGTGGAGCATCGGGGTTTTCCTGACATGGACAGTGACCTCCTTCCTGTGCCACTTCTTTGCCAAGAACTTCCTGAGTTCTATGAGGCCGGGCTCCAGTGCTGGGCGCCCACGAAACGTCTCTCTTGAATATTTACGGAGCGGAGCCGTAGACGCTTCGCTGCTTACTTTGTTTCAAGTTGGTAAGTATTGGTAGTGTTTAATTACTCGAGGAGTAAGAATGATTATGGTGTATCGATTGAAAAAAAAACAAAAAAACAGCAATATTGATTAAATATATCGCCCTACGGGGTTTGGATAAATATGTACGATACGTTTGTATATGCGTTCAAATTAATATGGTTATTTATTAGTTTATGGTGATGTTCTCAGTAGAAGGACCAAAGGCACGATGGCGATTTAAGTGGAATGGTTGAAGGCAGGGTGTTGATTTGTGTGGAAGGGTTAAAGACACGATTGTTGATTTATGTGGAGGGGTTAAAGTAGTGCCATAGGAGAAAGGGTTAAAAGTTTGTTCGTGTAAGTAGAGAAAGGGTTACAGGCTTATGTGTTTTATAATAGAAGGGTTAAAGGCTTTTTTGTACCACTAGAGAAGTATTTAAAGGCACTGAGGTGCTTTTAGTGAAACGGTTAAAGGAACATAAGTGTGCTTAGTAGAGCTGTTACAGACTTCAAAAAGTCCACAGAGTTTAGCTTGACGACGCATGAGTTTGGTGAAAAGTACAGATTGGGTCGGTGTCAGTTTAATGTGATCAGCTGAGACAAGCGTTCAGGTCTCCACGCACTGTCTCTGTGTGGCAGCATTTAAAATTGTCAAACGTTAGTCTTGGGGCCCGCCCACAATATAGTCTACATAGTGCTGGCGAAGAAACCAACCCTGCAACCCTGTTCGGTGAAAAGTGTTCCGACTGATAAGACTTCATTATAAATTGTTGACCATCATACCTGGACCATTCCCCAGGCGTGTGTTACATCCTGATCAAGGTTCGATCCCCCGGAGAGCAATGGAGATTGGTTCTGGCCACAGTGGCTCACGTAGGGGCCACCTGGTTCACCAACATCAGCATGGCCTGCATGTTTGCATCTTCCACGTTCGCTATCAAGGTAAAGAAACTTCTTTTCAGTAGCACAAAAAAATCCAAAAAACCTAACGCATACAGAGCTGTTTGAAAATTTTAATGTTCAGGGTTGTTTTGCAGTAACAACATAGAAACCAAAATGCAGACAGAGATACTCGAAAGTTTCATGGTAATGATTTTTTTTGTCAATTAAACAACTGAAAACTCAATACAGACAGAGATATTAAAAATTTCAAGGGTTTTTTTTGCAGTGACACGACAAAAAACGTAATGCAGAAAAAACTATACGGCAATGTCGCTTATGGTTGTATAAATTAAATGCACTGCGTAGTGCTTTTAAGCTTATTGTCAAATTTGGCGTCGAGTATAGTTTGATTTTTTTTCCACCGATTTTTGCATAACATGGGACCGCTAAAAGGGTTAAAGCTGGTTTTAAAATGCTGAATAAGATTTAGTTACTATTTCTACCTACAGATAATTAGTTATAATAAAGTATAAACCAACTTCGGGATAATTTTTCAATTACAAGCATGTAGACAAGGAGAACTAACGCCTTTTGCCCTGGTAGAAACAGCTAAGCTTTATATATCAGTTTATTCCTGAAATATCAAAAGTTCTAGGGAAACACTTGAAGTCAACGGCATGATCTATATTCATTGCCATTTGTCAAACTGTCACTCACAGCTGATGGAGCCAATCACCAGTGCCGTCCTACAGTTCGTGATTCTGGGAACGCCCCTCTCCCCCTTGGCCATCCTTAGTCTGCCCATCATTGTCGGCGGCGCCATCATCTTCACTGGGAGTCCAATAGCTGAGACCAACCTGTCCATTGGAATCGCTGCAGCATTCGCATCTAACATCATCCTTGGTCTCAGGTGTTATTTATTATCTATTTATTATCAAATGATATGATATGATATTTTTCTGCGTTATTAGGCCTTTTGGCAAATTTGCTGATCTTTTTATTCACAGTCTTTTGCAGAATTATTTTGAGTGTCAGTGATCTCCCCTGCCTAAATTATCTGAATACACTGATACGTGTGTTCTTTCTAGTAACAGTCTAGTCTATTTATAAAAGTCTAGTTTATTTTTTTTAAATGATGGAGCATTTACTACATGGATAGACAACCTATTCCAGATGTCCGTAACTCTAATTGAGAAGAAGTGCTGCCATAGTCCAGTGTTTACTCTACATTTTCTTAACGAATCTTGGTCAATTAACCTACTTAGGTAAACCAAAGACAACTGGGTAGCCAATTATAGTTTTAAATGAACTTACTGGCGTATCCTACAGTTATTTCTATGCCCTTAGGATTCTACTCTATAAAGAAAAGATCAGGAAAATTGAGAAAGACCATGAAGATATTTTTAACATAATGTTAAATAGTGAGATCCAAATGAACCAACCGAGTCGTAGGAACACAATGCACAACACAAAAAAGATGTATAGAAGATTTTTTGTTCCAAGAGTCATCAGACTACTTTGTGAAAAACTTAACTGTATTCGCATTATAAATCTGTCATTTTGTAAGCGTTCTTGTGCTTACTTAAGTATGTGTGCGCCTGTGTGTGTGAGTGTGTGTTTCGCTGTTTGTCTGCGAAGATGTATGTGCGTACAATTACATGTATGTACGTGATGTAGACACACACACACACACACACACAAAATGCCGTTGTTGGACAATACACAAAATTAGTATTAGTAAGTGTGTAGAAAAAGCCAAACCGATTCATAAAACACACAAAAAAAAAGAATCTTGGGATAATAATTATAATATATCATTGTACGCCTAAAAATTAATCGTTGAAGCGTAACGTTTTCCATTTAACAAAAATGTTCGCGATAAAGGGTCGTAAGTACAACGTTGTGGGAAGCCCACGACTCGTCTTAGGATATAAGAATAAGAAGACTTACGACGAGTCGTAAGCTATTGCAACGTTGTACACTTAGGACATATAGCCTAGTTGCTGACTGTGTATGTCAAGAAACCATCAAACCAAACCAATATTTGCAAAAAGCGCTGTTATCATTACAGGAACGTTCTCCTGAAGATGGGTTCTTCCAAGCAAGGCCAGACTGAGATCAGCCTTAAGCCGCTCAACCGGGAAGTCCTCGCCTTTGCCGTGCTGTCTACTGGTGCTGGAGCTGTTGCCTGGACACAGGGCTATCTACAAAGGCGAGTGGTCTACCTCGCGACCACCTGCACGTTGTCCGGGATCTTTCACGTGCTATACAGCTACGTATCAACTGGCGTCGTGTTGACTCATGTAAGGCAATAATTAATTTAAATATAAAGGCTTAAGCTTTCATGAATATTGTTATAATGGTGTGAGTGATGAAATTGTTAAAAGTGAACAGTTTTCGAGTCTAGAGGTAAAATATTGTAACTGCCCTTTTTAACCTATGCATTTACAATAATAATCTCTCAACCAGTTTAGTGCCATTATAATGGGACCGGCTGAGGCAAAAGTCCAGATCTTCCCGCACTGTCTCGTGTGTGGCAGCACCTAAAACTGTTTGATGTTAGTCTTGGGCCCATCCACAATATAATCTCATAGTACTGACGTTGGATCTTAAGAAAGAAAAAAAAAACATTAAACAAACAAGCCTCTAAATCAGTGATTTATCTATGTATTTTTGTATCGTAAAGCGCTTTGAGCTTCGTTTAAGGAAACGCGATGTATTAGTTAACTTAACTTTTTATATAAGTTTCATAACTAAATTGGTTTGGATTAAATCCATGTTTTAAATCTTTTTTTTGTTGCAATTACGATGTGTTAAAGATATTATTGCTTTCCTAAGACATGAACAAATAATCTTTCCCATTAAAAATGTTTAGCGTTAGCGCCAGACGATAGCAAGCAACCATCTCTAAAGTCCGTGAAAAGAAAAGAATGACAAAGTGGGGGCGCAAGTGGTGGAGCGTTGGTGTCCCAGTTGGGAATTCCCCGTTTGGAAATCTACGATCGTTGAAAAATATATTAATATATGTATTATGTGCTAGGTGGATCGACGTCAGTATAATGTGACAGGCTTAGACAAGTGTCATGCTATACCCGCACTGTCTCTGTGTGGCAGCACGAAAATTTGTCAGACGTTATTCTTGGGATCCGTCCAAAATATAGCTTTTATAGTGCTGACGTTTGGCGATAAACAACCAGCCCTACTTTTTTCATATGGTTATTTAAGCTTTGAAAAAGTTTTTTGAGTTTGCATCGATATTCCATCTGTTATCGCCGCCCAGTTGTCTGTTGTGAGTCATGCAGTGACCAACATCCTGAAGAGAGTGCTGGTGGTGCTGCTGCTCTACGTGACTGGGACCAGGTCTGCCTCTCCAGTCAGTTTCCTTGGCCTAGCTGTCTGCACTCTAGGCCTGTTCACCTATGCGTGGAGCAAGAGAGACACTCAGAATAAAGTAGATGATGAAAGAAAAGGTAAAATATATACCTATTGCTGCGGTTTTGCACTAAACGATGTCAAAATAAAAGTTAAGTATGCTATTATACCCCCCCCCCCTTTTTTTTACCCTTTTTGTTTTTCTTTTTTTTAAACTATTACTCAAAACATTTTTAAAAAGTTTTTATGATGAAATTAAATATCTGAGAACTTCAAATTTCTGGGAAGAAAACTTGTTTCTTCAAATTTAATTTAAAAACAAGGGGGCGGGATAAAGTAATTTTTATTTGAGGGTGAATGACCAAGTCTCGATTCATTTTTTGTCCATGGTTGCAGTTTGTATGCCACATTTGTTTTTAATTCAGCAGAAAGTCTCAAACACTCAATATTTTTATTATTTTTGTGAGTTTCATTGGAAAACGTTGTATTCATCTCAATGTGAGGCTTTTCATAGTTGTGTAACAGTTTACTTTAAATATTTGTAATCCACCAAATATTTTAAAACTTGTGATGAAAATCAATTTGAAAGTATTCGACTACGTTTTTTTTTTAAACCAAGGGCACCCTCTTGTTCTATTACAGTCAAGCGAGACTCTACAACAACCGCCTGGGTAGCAACACTAGCAAAACTGGCGGCCATAATCGTTGTTCTCCTGCTTTTGATTCTTGGGGTTGGCGTCTTGAAAAACCGCCCGCGTTCCGAAGAGCACAAGACAACGATAAAACCTCCTCAGTCAGATACGCTGGCACACCATTCTTTCAACCCGTACCAAATGGATCGCACGTTCTCACACGAAGCTCACAACCTTCCTGCAGCTGAGGATCTGCTGCCTGACATGAACGGCTATCTAGCGCCCCAAGCAGACTCCATACGCCAGTTTCTACAGGAAGACCTCTTCAGAGAACCCAACCGATCCAGCTTCTTGTCCCGCCAGTTGCTTACTCCGGCGGAAATATCCAACGAAGCCCAGCGTATCCATTTTGATGTCATGGGAAAGGCACTGGGGAAGTTTAAGTACGCCATGCTTTTAGATATAGCTTCTTTTGAGAACAAAGGTGACCCGTGTATTACTGTCGGGGAAATTTACTACTTGGCTAGAACCAAGCTTGATATTGTTTATTATTGTAGTAGTGCAACGTCTTGTTCATACCCCAATATGCAAAAGGCTGCTGAGCTGGCGAAAACATTCTCAGTTGAAGATTTAGTTATATTAATCCACGGTGGCGGAAACATTTCAGGATACGCATTTTCTGACATTCATAGATTTTTTATACTTAAGGCTTTCAGAAACTACAAAATTTTCGTTTTCCCACAATCAATCTGGGTCCGATACAATAACTTTGAGCACCCGCACTTTAAGCGCTGCATCCAGCATTACTGTTGCAATGAGAATGTGACTTTCGTGATGAGAGATCACTTGTCTTACAGCATCGCTCAAAAGTACTTTCAAGGAGACACCAAGTTCATCCTGGCGCCAGATATGGCATTTCAGATCGGACCCGTGAGGCGCTTCATGTCTCCTGTGTTCGACATCATGTGGATCCGTCGCGGTGATGCAGAAACGCCTGGATATAGCAGCATCCCAGCCCCGCCGCCTGGCATTCGCCTGCACGTCAGTGACTGGTGGAAGTGGCGGACTCCCGCAGCGCTCAGCAGCCTGGAGAGAGCTCACTACATCTGCACAAACGGCTTCTTTTACCTGCAGCGCGGTAGGGTGGTCATCACAGATCGTCTACACGGCCACATTCTAGCCACCTTGTCCAACATCCCCCACGTACTGATAGACAACAAAGCACACAAATTGTCAGCGTACCACAACAGCTGGACCGCCTCCCTTGAAAATACAGTCATTACGGACGACCCCAGTAAAGCGGTGGATTTAGCTGTGGAGTTGTTGCATAAATACAACAGTTCATTGCCCCCTAGAGTACCGTTTTTACATATCGATGAAACGCTTACAAAAGATCAGACTTTTGAACAGCCTGAATTGTCGTACCCCTAACATCTAAATCTTAATATGAATAAATTGGCCTTGAGGATCAGACTTTAGAAAACATAAAACGACGTATTCTTAACATCACGGTCTCACTAATAAATAATAATTTGTCCTTGGGGATTAAACTTTTGAAAAACCTGAAACGGCGTATTCCAAACAGTAGAATCTTAAGATTAATATATTGGCTTTTGGGCCATTTTCCCCATTTCACATCAAAATTCCTTTGAAATAGTTTCCTTTAACCCGTGACAGTTTCCCCCGAGTCCTAACCTACGAGGATGTTGTACTTAAGGCACGTTGTATAAAATTGTAACGGTGATACCCGGCGTCTAGTAGTAACCATGAAAGGCTTGAGATTGTAACGGTGATACCCAGCGTCTAGCAGTAACCATGAAAGGCAACTCTATGTAGTTTGTTAAAACTGTATTCATTCTTCATTCTTCTCCCAATCGTCATCACAGCAATCACCAAGCATTGTCATTGAAAATATACCACATGTATGATTATTAAGACCAAGCATGTAAATCATAATTATGTCTGTGGGTGGTCTACATACGAGGAGGTTGGATTGCGTTTTAGTGTTATTGTTTTGTAAAGCTGTAAGTGTAACCTTCTGCATTGTTTTTGTAACTATAACTACAAGCATCAAATGCTACTACTACAACCATATGTGGTCGCAAAGACAGCACATGTCCTAGACCAAGACCGTAAGGATCTTCAACTTGAATATTAACCCATCTCAAATGATGCAGTCATTTTTTAGTGTTGATCATGAAATCTGTTGGTATCTTTACCTTAAGTTTCAACTGACCCAATAATGTACCATGGTAAAAAATACAAAACAAAAAAATAAAAAGACTTCTATCATAATATCTTTAACGTACACTGTCAATGACTCTATATTAAAAGTGGAAAATGGTAGTATACGTGGCTGAAGTGTTTAATAGTCTAGTCTGATTTTATTCATTTTCCCACTTTAATTGTTACAGCTGCAGTCTGTCTCATAATAAGATTTTATGTAATAAAGTTTTAATAAATCGCACCTCAGATAGGTCTTTTTCATGCATTTACTCAATGATGGCACCCGAATTACATGCAAATTCAACCGAAATCGTTTGCACTGTTTGGCTGTACTGTATTATGTATATTTTTTATATTTATTTGGAGCCTTAATTAAAGAATGTTTTGTAAAAATGGAAGTTTTTTTTTAATCATGTTGTTACAATAACGGATGTGTTACAATAACGGATCATACATATTAGAGTTGCTTGCTTCGATGCTTTTTTTTCATTTAAACTTAATACTGGCACATTTTCGCGTTGTGAAGTCCTTTTGTTTATCACACTTTTTATAAACGTTAACTATACTTTTTTTGTAAAAGGAGTATACAGAAGTTCTCAACGGTTTAAACGAGATATTGATCTTTCTCACTTAAAAATATTTCTATATGGTTTCACGGAGTGTGTCTTGAATTGGTTCGGCCCATACCTTAGTGATCGCACTCAGGATGTTAATGGTAAAACACCTGCTTGTTAATGTTAGTATTTTGTTTTGTTCTCCAGGGCTAGTTCTGTGCTGGGACCTAAACTGTTTACATTGAACACCAATGTCACAAACCTTCTGACTACTCATAAATACTTATGATTTAGAGCATCATAGTTTTGCGGATGATACTCAGCTTTAATGAGTTTTAGCATCTGATTTCCCTGGGCTAGTAAGAAAATGTGAAGTTTATTATGCGAAGTTTAGAAACTGGATGATTGTTAACAAACTCCAACTGAATAGTGACGCAACAAATCATGTTTGTTATTAATTTTGATGTAAAAAATCTGCTGAAAGATAATGTTACAACACACGTAAATGTTGGATATGATGTAATTAAGTTTATAAGTTAAGCTGAAAATCGTGGTGTGATTGTAGATCATCATTTTATAATGGGGCCACATGTTAGTCACCTTTGTAATTAAATATACCTTTAAATACGGAAAATATTTATACACAATATCTGGATGAAACATAAAAAGACTCTGGTTCGTCTTTCATTCTTTCAGTTTCACGGGTGGCCTTTTGTTACACTACAGTAACCATTTATATTTGAATTTATATAACGAGAGTCTAGATAGGTTGCAGATATGCCAAAATTAATGCTGCTAGAACGGTAACAGGAAAATGAAAGTGGGACTATTTAAATTTTAACATTTCCTCTTAATCATCTTCATTGGTTGCAAGTAAAATCTCGCATCGAGATGATGATGATGATGATGATTATTTTTTTTATTATTATTGTTATTATTATTATTATTTGTATTATTATTATTATTATTATTATTATTATTATTATTATTATTATTATTATTATTATTATTATTATTATTATTACATGT
>RQTK01001158.1:33656-44538 GCA_003991915.1 Elysia chlorotica | reverse complement strand
TAATTTAAAAAAAAACAAAAAAAAAAAAAAAACCACAACAAATGAGTAGACCGTTTTCACAAATAAAAACGAAAAAAACAAACCTATGATAGTTATAAGAACAACAACAACAACAACAATAATAATAATTATAATATTAATAATAACAACAATAATCACAATAATAATTGAAAAATATAATTCTAGTTAAAAATGTAATAACTGCAAGATAATAGTCTACATCTTGTATCCTCACCCGACTATGGATCGTTGTTTGTGCGTTTTAAACTTAGAAAATAATTATCTTTCTTATCTCATTACAAACCAAAAAAATTGTATTCATTGAATATTAACTTATTCACTAATTTGTAACACCTTCTCTCCAACCCAAAATCCTTGAAACAAAAACTTCTTAATTTCTGGGAATTAAAATTGCAAGCCTAATTACGCTCTGTCACCTTGACCCCTACATCACCTTGACCTCCTGTGTCACCTTGAGCCTTGCATCGCCTTGACCCCTGAGTCGCGCCGCCGCAGGACAAGGCTTCTGTTCTGCTCACCATATTATATGCCCACCCCTAACGAAGGGATGGGCACGCAGTGCGAGTGGGATCCTCTATGGATCTCTCCCATCTTCGCTCTGGACGATGTTCTCCGAGCTGGGCGTGCGGCTTATCTCGTGAACAAGCTCCTGGTGCTCGTTGATCAGCTGCTCAAACTCTCGCTGCCTCTGGCCGGCGGTCTCCTGCAGAAAATAAACAGCGGAAGATTGGAGGAACAATTAGTGAGAGTAAGAGAAGCACGGGATAAAGGAGATGTGCAGATTGAAGGAATTATCAGCGAGAGAAGCACGAGATAAAGGAGATTTTCAGTTTGATGGAACAATCAGTGAGCCTGAGAAAAACCGAGAAGCATGAGATAAAGGAGATGTGCAAATTGAAGGAATTATCAGTGAGTGAAGCACGAGATAAAGGAAATGTTAAGATAAAATGAATACTCAGAGAGACTGAGAAAACCAGAGATAAAGAATATGTTCAATTTGCAGGAACAATCAGTGAGCCGGAGACAAACAGATAAGCATGAGATAAAGGAGAAGTTGTTTGATCGTTTGTGTGATTGTTTCTTAACATTGTGACGCCAGGTACTACGCTATATTGTAGCCGGGTTCCAAGACAACGTGAAACTGAGGGAAGCACGATATAAATGAAAGGTTAACTAGTGAATTGGTTATTTGTTTGGTTGGTTGAACTTTTTCTTAACGTTAATTTTCAGTGCCTACGCTCTATTTATCATGGACGGATTCCAAAACAAACGTCTGAAACCCTAGGCCTGGCGATGACAGGACCCATAGCGAAAACGAAGTCGATATGTAAGAACATCTGCAACGGCGTCTTATCATTGTTCTATCCTAGAGTTACGAGACCGATGAGCGCCCCCTATGCCTGAATTTCTTGATTACTCCACCCATAATCGTCGCGTGGATCGCGATGCTTGCAATGTTACGCACTGACTCATAGAGAGACAGAGGGCGGATGCAAGACTTCTGACTTACTCGATCAGCGATCTCTCAGTAGGGGAAGAAATCCGAGCGTGTTCGTGCGACAAAGACCTGGGGCGTCTAATTTGATGGCGAGTGTTTTACCATTTAACGCTCCTAAGCCCCCCCCCCCTCCCCCAAGCTCCTTCTAAAGAGAGGTTACTGAACTCAAATAAGAAAACGGAAAGAGAGCAAGTTTTTTTTTTAGCTTACGTGAAATTTGTTGTAGATTAATCATGAAGCGTTGCTAACTTGCTCAGGTTCAAATATTATATTTTAGTTTATGTAAGACATTTTCAAATTTTCAACAATGTTCAGGCTTAAGGCATTCTCTAGGTTTTAAAAGTAATTCCACGTATATTTTCGACTAAATTTGTATCGTCCCTGGACTTTACGAATTTTACTATACTAGCAATCAACGTGAAATAGCACGATCATTTTTCAACAATCCCTATACCTCTACAATTGCCTACACCAAGAGAGAGAGAGAGAAAGACAGACAGAGAGAGAGAGAGAGGGAGAGAGAGGGAGGGAGGGAGAGAGATAGATAGAAAGAGAGAGAGAAAGAAAGAGAGAGAGAAAGAGAGAGAGAGAGAGAGACAGAGAGAGAGAGAGACAGACAGACAGACAGACAGCCAGACAGGCAAAGACCCAGACACATGATTATATAAAGCTAGAGTTAGATAGACAGGTATACCGTATGACGTATATAACGTATATTTTAAACCTTAAGAAAAAAAGAAGAAAAAACTCGGCCCCAGTACATCAGCATCCTGTATTGTATTCAGGATCAGGTTTCTCCCTCAAGCTAAATGGTGTCAGCCATGTTCAAGTGTCTTTCACATTCCGGAAAAAACACCCTTTTCTTCAGTTTTTCTTTCTCCTTTCATCACTTCTTCAGCCCAGTGCTCGGGTCGATGTGAGTATAATGTGACCGAACGAGACAGCAACAGGACGATATCCCGACTCTATATCAGCATTGCACAGAACGTGAAATTACCAGACGTTAGTGTTCGGACCCGTGGGCGAATTAGTTTAATCTAGTTACTGACGTTGGATGTTAGAACAAACCAACAAAGAATTACTTTAATATTAAACATCGTAGAAGAAGAATAAAAGCGGATAACAAATATAGATCTATATTATATTTAAAACAAAATTAAACGAGAGTTAGACAACAGGGGCAGAATGCACAAAACATAGTTTACGTCTTTTCGTAACAATAAAGGAATAAAAAGGCTTATGGTAAGACGTAAGCTACCTCATATTTGTGCAACAAGTTGGTATGTGTGTGTGGTGGGAGGGGGGTGATCAAGGATGAACTGTCGCAAGTGGTAACACGTTGGTATGTCAAACGGGTGGTTTGAGGTTCGGAACCCACGATCGGCGAAAAATTCATTAATTTGTCAGTATAATATGACCAGCTGAGACAGGAGTCTTAATATCCCCGCACTGTCTTTGTTTCTCAGCATGTAAAATGTCAGATGTTATTCTAAGGGCCCGTCGCCGTATATGATTTTCCTAAGGAACTAAATAAATATTACAAAAAGGGATTAGCATAGGCAAACTCTCTTTGCTACATATTGAAACAAAAGAATGTTGACAAAAGCGTGTAAAGAAATTTTAGAGAATAGCGGGGACTTGAATTAATAGAGATTATAGATGATTAGGGTGTTCGTAACAAACAATTAAAATAATAAAAATTAGAAAACAAAAAGTAAATGACTGATTAATATTTCAATACAAACTTTTAGAGAATACCGAGGAATTGAATTTATAGAGATTATAGATGATAAGGGTGTTCGGAATATACGATTAAAAATAAGAAAAATAAGAAAACAAAAAGAAAACGACTGATTATTATTTCAATAAAAACAAAACAGTCACCACGATTATTGAAAATCTCTACTTAAACCTACCATGATTGTGAGGGCTATAAGTTCCGATTCCTTAGATTTGCTGAGCTTTTCCACGATTGATGTTTTCCTCACGCGACCTTTCGGGATTTCTGGGAATAAAGAGTTAATCAATATTTAACAATGTCGTTATGAATGTACTTGGTATCGACCGGTGGTATAAACCAAAGCTGTAAAGCCTAAGGCCAAAATAGCGAGTGTATTTGTACATTTACGTGTTTCTTACTCTTTTTTTGTATGCCTCAAATTGTAACCCCTCACAGCAGAGTTGGAGTGAAAAACACATGCTACAGAAATGAAATGCTTTCGAAGACTTTTGGGCATCCCCTACAGAAATCATGTTACAAATAATGAAGTGAGGAACAGTATCAGGCATGTTATTGGGTCCTGTGAAGATCGTCTTGCCATTGTGAGAAAACGCAAATCGAGATTGTATGGGCACATAACAAGATCAGTTAGTTTAGTTAGTTTTAGCCTCTTGATTCCCTGTGAAACATAGGACCGCAGCAAATTCCATCTACCCTTGGGGGTTCCATTCCAAGATGAGCAGGACTTGCAAAAATGATCCTACAGGGCACGGTAGAAGGAGGAAGAAGGAAAAACACACAGAAAGAGAGACGGGAAGACGATATAACAAAATGGACATGTTTAAAGCTTGGCGAATCCCTTCGAAAGGGTGAAAACAGAGGAGAAAAGTGATTGCCTGATCATCTTTGGTGCCCCGCCGATCATCTAGACTAACGGATACGTAAAGTATAGTAAAGTAAAATTGTACATTTTGACGGATCCTTGTGTAGGATCCTTGTGTAGGCAGTGATGAAATCTTCATTAGTTTATGGACAGATAGCAACATGAAAAGATATGAACTGAGTTTCTCTTTGTTTTGATGCTTTGCAAAGTTTAGTGTTAGTAAAGTGTCTTTTCCATGAATACATTTTCATGTCTTTGAATATTAAAACATCCCTTTACAGGATTTTCTGTAAAACATATCCTTTCATCAATATTACTCCACAATACTCGTTGATTTTTTTTGTAAGCAGAAACTATACTTAATATTAAGCACCTTCTTACAAGACCAGAAAAGAGAAATAATGAGCGACATGGACAAGAACAAAGGTTTCATATTTGTTTCCTTTTATACGTGACGTATTCTTTCATTTAGACCTCGTTTAATCTAAATAACTTAAAAAACAACAACACACTTTTGAATTCAAAATGAAAAGTCGCTTAATGATTTAATATTTGTCTCTAGCCGTTTATTTTTCATCTACCCTTCAAAGTTGAGAACATCAAAACCTTTTGAAGGGTGGCGACTTATTCAATACGGACAAGACCAACTGGCAACTCCAATTTAGCAGACAAATTACCGAGTTAGTGGAGGAAAGAAAAATAAGTTTCCCTTCCATTCTGTCACAATAATAGTAAGACTTGTAAAAATGATGTCAAAATAACATTAATCTGTACGATTCACACAACAAAAACAACAGCAGCAAGAACATAAACAACAAAAACGACTGCAGCAGTCCCAACAACAATAACAACGAGATCAAGAACACCCATAATGTACCTTCTGGTTGTAACTCGTCTGTCTCGAGCGAATCTATTTCCACTTCCGCTGTTTTTCCCTCATCCGTCTCCAGCCCCAGCATGATGTCTGCGCCGCTGTTTGACGTCACGAGTCGAGGTCGCGGGGAGCGGCTCTCGCTGGCGTCCATGATGTCACCTGTTCCGAGCACAAGATATCACGTGACTTAATAATAATAATAATAATAATAATAATAATAATAATAATAATAATAATAATAATAATAATAATAATAATAATAACAACATAATACTATAATGCTTATATAGCGCACTTCCATAATATCATGCTATATAGCGCTTAACATTTCCACCATCACATTTACAAAAGAAACATATCCATATGATGTTGACACAATACAATGTTACATTCAAAAGTCACAAGAATCGATAGAGATTCAAATCATAAAAACGGTAGAGCTTAAGCATGCGTTAAACACATTTCCATGGCATGTGCCTCTCTTATGCTTTTAGGAAGGTTGTTCCATATTTTGGGATCGAAAAAGTAAAAAGATCGCTGAGCTGTTGATTTATAATTTCTATTTGGTACAACAAGGATAGTTTTATCAGCTGAAGATCTATGGTGCCTTGCAGGTACACACATCTTTAGACTTTAAAAACATTTAAAGAAATATTCATTTTGTCCGAACGTGGGTTTCAAACCGCAGACAAGCCGATCGGGAGAGAAACGCTCTACCACTTGCGCCATCCACCCACCTTTCTATAGATATTCAACCTAGTTTTAGCCAGAGTTTGTTTGAGGTCAATACCGCGTTCTATTTTTTAGGATAATTCCTTGTTCACTGAAAATAATAATGGTGTAACTGATGCGAGGTAAACTGCATCTTAATGTTCATAGAAGCAAACTAAGCGGCATTGTATATATATGCATTACTAAGATAATTAGCTGGAACTTAACAAAGTGTTATGAAATCGTTTATCAATATAAGCAATATTTACTAGGAATGACTGTGGTATTGAGGTGAACAAGGCTAGAATTAACTAGTCATTGAAACAACCTCGTGAAATGCCACGGCAGAAATCAAGTCATCATTGCTCAGCATGTAGACCGATTATTAAACCAAACGTTCGATTCTAGCTGAGCCGACCATTTGCTCCGCCTAACCATTGAGATCACGATATTTTTTAGTGCAGAGAAATGACATTTACTACATTTAAAGATTTGTAAATGATCACGAACTTTTTCCAGACCATAGATTCCCAACTGAGCCAAAAACTACATGCACAAAATGTTGTTTTGTCAGATTAGCAAATATAGCAGCATTGTACTGCTTTTACAATCAGACAAAACTTAGAGAAGCTTTTAATAAAAAAAAAACAACATTTATTACTATCAGAAATGTTTACGAGGCACTGCTGTGGTTTTAGGTGAACACGACTGGAACTTCAATATTTTTCAAGTTATCGAAACAACCCCGTGAAATGTCATGCCACAAATCAAGTCATCATTGCTCAACAGATAGAGCGATTATCAGACCAAGCGTTCGATTTCCGGTTCAGATCGATTCTTGTGAGACCCTAGTACACAGCAGATGTCTTGGTAACACTAGGAGCTCCGCCTAACCATTGAGATCACGACATTCCTCCATGCATAGAAATTACATCAACTACATAGGCGCTTAAAGGTTTCGGAAATTTAATGATCCTGAACTTTTCTCAGGCCACAGATCCCAACCTAGCCAAAAACCATAACCATGCGCACATGGTCTCTAAGTAAACAGCTCTTAGTTAAAATTTATTTGCACTGTGGCAGATTAGAAAAGCTCTGTATTATTTCTTTCAAAGTGTTTCTGCTACTGTTGAGTTGGGTTAACGTCCAACATCTGCACTATATAGGCTATATTGTGGACAGACCCCGAAACTAACGTCTGACAATTTTTTTTGCTGCCACATACGAGACAGGGCGGGGATGCCATGACTCCTGTCTCAGCCGCTCACTTGAGATAACTATGTCCAAGAATATCAAAGTTGGGAGAAAAATAGAAAAATGAATTGTTTTTTTTTTTTTGTGGTGCAATGTTTCATGGTTTAATGTTATTTATAATAAATTCACCCCGTCCAACAAAAAAAAAATTAATTAAATTAAAAATAAAAACCAGCAGCAAGTTACCCGCGATTAAAACTTGGCTGGTCATCTCGATTGTGGGTTTTTCTTTTTGGTCTGCAGATGGTGCGTCGGCGCTTGTTCCTTGGACTTGTACTTCTAGGTCTAATTCTCTCTTTGTGTTTGCGTCTTTGTTCAGGCTCGACTGCTGTACTCCTCTTTCGGGAGAAGAGTTCTCCAGCAGCTTGAGATCGAGAGCTTTCTCTGGTGCGGTTTGGGACGGAGTGTGTGGTTTGCTTGACTCACTTGGCTGGACTTGCGGCTTGCCTTTGGCCTCCTGCGCCACGGATTGAAGGCCTGGTGGGATTGAAGATGCGGATTAGGTCTAGAAGTAAACATTGACAAGTAGGAACCGTGTTTAGTGAGTGGAATACTTGAAATTACATGGATGGAGCAAAAATAATTACGATAAAAATATTTTTGTATAGCATTCATTTTCTAACACAATACGCTTTTTGCCTTTGATGAGCTCAAAACGGTCCTACAATTCATCAGCATTCGCAGCGCAATATTAGTACCGATAGTAAAACATATTGATGCAAAAGTAATATGACAAAATTATCCAGGGATCTATCATCTAGATGGTAGAAGGCGTTAGGCGAGGACAAACCCCGCACTGTGGTCCTAAACTGCTGATTTTCTGGCAGGATCGGGGCATATCTATGCACCGTTGCATGGTTGCAGTCTAGTACACCCCTCCCCTTTTACTTTGCAACGCTTAAGCTTCGAACCCTGTTCGTTGGGATTCTTATCTATACTCACATCCACTCAGCCAACACTGAACCATCAATGTTACGACCATTATATTTTCACATCAACGCTCACAAAATAATATTTGAGCGGATTAGATCGTTAAACTGTCATGTATTCAACTCTGTACAGGCTTTCGACTTGACGCTTGTATTTTCTAACGCCAAATAGATGTAAAACCCGAAATGGATGATTGTAAAGATTGATAAGCAGGAATCATGCCCAAAAGCATAATCATATTTTCAATCGTCGTGCTGTGGGTGACGTAAATAATAAGATGCTAACGCCCAGAATGTGGGTCAGGAAAATAAATTTCGCATGCTGTAACATATTGAAGATATGAGTCACAGATAAAATCAATAATAATTTATTTACAACTTGAGGTCATGTTCATCATAGACACATTTTTATTCCATCACCCTGCTATAAATTGTTTTAAGTTTTTAAGTTAAAAGTCGGATTGTTTGAAAAATAAGTCAAAACATCAAATCATTTTTTAAACAAGCTTCCCTTTACAGGTTGGTAAGAAATTTCACTTAAATGTAAATCGATTTTTAAAATATGCCATATCAAGGATTTTATTGGAGTTTTAATTTTTTTTAATAGTTTCATTAAAAAAAAACACAACGAGTTATCAAACATTTTAGTGAGGTAGTTTTTATATTCGCAAACGGATTTGTCCCAAATATTAACGCTCGGGTGTGCGGCCACTCACAAGACAGGGCTGGATGCCTGGATTTCAAACTCAGCCGGTCATATTACACTGACACCGACCCCTAGGCCCTACTTCTGAGAGGGGTCGAATCGGAAGAATAAACTTTTGAACGATCAAAGGTTTCGAACCGAGGACCTCCCCATCGGAAGACAACCGCTTTGCCACTAGAGCCAATTGGCCCCCCTTGCAGCAAGGTGTTTGAGTTTAGAAATACGCGAAAATTAGCCATATCTCTAATGAATTTGTTCGTCTCTTAAGCTCTGCAGCTACAATTATATTTCCTCAGCATGATTTCACCCGCCGACCTCTCTACTCCTCGTGCTCTGTAGGCTAGTAGATATAGGCATACAAAGTACATGTACACAACTATAATGCCACTTGTCGAAATTTCGTTGGTGAAACTTTCTGCGCGTGTTTGGTGAGCCCACTGCTCAAATTCCATTATAGATTATAATCATACGAGCAGCCTTTGCAGCAGTGTTGACTTTTGCTTCAAGCGCGTGATTGATTTTATGGGATGCAGCCTATAAAATGCCATTAAATAATCTATGAAGCAAATGTTTCGGAGACGTCTTACAGAGTTCACCAGAGTTACAGCCCTTGTTTGCGCAAGCCCCTTGTGTGCGCCCTGATAGGCTTCCCAGGGAAAGCAACCAATCATCGCTCGACTTGTCTTTGGCCAAGGATTTCTATATTAAGTAACATAATCTCAAGATTTATAGTGGAGGCGGCGCGTTGATCCAAGGGTAGAGCGGCCAATTTTAAATCAAACGACCCCGGTTCTATCCCACAATCAGACCGACAAAAACAAAACAAAATTAACATGCACACATACACACACGCCCTACTAAAAGAGTTCGTGTCAGTATAATGTATCCCTGTTTTGTCTCTGCGTGTCAGCATGTAATAAACATTCAGACTTTACAGCGTTTTGAATCCCGTCGCCGTGTAAAATCCTCCTTTGGATCCTATAAGACTTTAAATTAGGAGACAGCTAATTAATTTTCTTGGTACACAGGTTGAGATTCCCAGAAGAGAGCACTGGTAGTCATTCCCCAGTGCTCTGAACAAACGCACAAAAGAATCTAAGTTCAAGTCTCAGATTAAGCCCACGTTTCCCTACAGGTAAAGCTAATCAACACTGCGATAATAGAGAAAGTGGCGTGTACAAAATATGCGATTTTTATTCTGCTTAAAATACTCGCCACTATCTGAAAAAAAATCATAGATTATTATTACAATTCAGTTTTTCAAAACTGTTGCCAGGAAAATATCCAGAATAATATTCAGGTGAAAATTTCTCTTCTTCTATTAACCAAAATGGATCCATTGTATATTCTTTTTGTTGCAAATATAGCACGTCTATAAATATATAAGATTCATGATAATGCAATTTCAAAATGTTTGTTTCACCGCACCTGCCTATACAATGATCAGTTTTTTTTCTCTCTCTAAGAATATGACAATAAAAAAATCAATGTGGTGCCCAGGAGAACGATGAACTTTTAATGCATTTTCAAATAAGGTAACCTCATAAATCATGGAAAGCCATTATTTTAGGTGAAAAAAATTTCGTTCGAAGTAATCATTAAAATGCAACGTTTTACCCATTTATGGGCCAAATAAATTTTTTCAATATAAAAACGTATTCCCTTCGTAGAAAGACGGTTAATTGTAAGCAAAACGTACGATCTATTTCTCGCATTAACCAAGAAACATTTTTGAGCAACAGATTTGAAGAAAGATTGGTGGAGTTTAATCATCATAAAAGAGGACCAAGTTCTCAATTGTCAGGAGAAAACTTTAAAAATAGGGCTACCTTTTCCCAAAATAGCGGTCATCGTTTTTGTTTTGTTTTTGTTTGTTTTGTTTGTTTGTTGTTTTTTTTTGTTTTTTTTTGTCACTAAGTTCATTGTAATCATTTTAGAAATGTTTCAAAATGTGCTAGGCTTTGCTTGTCGACTTGATACTCTCGGTAAACTTGGTCGCTTTCCTCACAAGCCAAGGTAAATACAAAGATGTCGTAAAAAAGGCCAAAAATCGATTTAACGGCAACAATCATGACGTCAATGAAACTTGTTCAACGCGAGAAAAAAAATCTTGGAGAAAATGACAGGGTAAAAGCCCTTCTCTGCCGGTAATTCTACGGTAGGGAGGCAGGGGAATGTTGCTTCAAGATTTACAGGGGCGCGAGAGGGTTTTCGCTGTCTGTCATCTACAGAGTATCTTTTTCTTTCCTCCTCTCTCTCTCTCTCTCTCTCTCACTCTCTCTCTCT
>RQTK01001158.1:13951-24739 GCA_003991915.1 Elysia chlorotica | reverse complement strand
TAGTCTTTTACAATATTATTTTTAATTATTTTTCTTTATGTTTGCTTTTTGTTTTGTTTCGTTTTGCTTCTTTGTTTGTCTGTTTTTTTGTTGTTGTTTTGTTTATATGTGGGTTTTCTTACGGAAAAGGGGGGAGAGGGGAGGCGATTAATTTGGCTGCACATATTAAGTCCACCAGCACATAATTATTTTAAATCGTATTTTTAGCATCTTGATCCTTTTAAAGTTAAAAAGAATCTTTTTGTTTTTGTTGTTGTATGTTTGTTTTGTATTGCATTGTTCAATTTTTTTTTCTTTCATTCTATTTTTTCTTCCAAGTCTCATTTATTCTCCTTCTTTGTTTTCGTTCTTTATCTGATCTCTCCGGTTCTTTATTTCTTTTTTCTTTCCTTTTTCATTCTTCTTCTTCTTCTTCTTCTTCTTCTTCTTCTTCTTCTTCTTCTTCTTCTTCTTCTTCTTCTTCTTCTTCTTCTTCTTCTTCTTCTTCTTCTTCTTCTTCTTCTTCTTCTTCTTCTTCTTCTTCTTCTTCTTCTTCTTCTTCTTCATATCCCTTTCATTGTCCTTCTCTCGTCTCTACTTATCTCTCTTTCTTGTTTCCTTTAAACATCGCCTGAATCTCAGATATTAATTTTGGAACGAAAAAGCTATCGTGCAGACCAAATTGACTGAGATTAAATATTTGGCGAAACCATAAGATATCTTGCAGTAATTGGAAAATCTTAGCAAACCCTTCAAATTGTTAAAACATCTTTTTTTTTTATCAATTTGTGCAAACTATTAAAGAGCTTAGATTTCAACCGCTCCATAGTGCCTTAAAAAATAATAATTTTATTGATAGTTACGGGCTTTTCTATAAATTTTTTGCTTCTTGTCATCATTTTTACTTTAATTTCTTATCCTTTTTCGTCTTTAATAATTACCTCTATTTTCTCTCTATGATTCCTGCTTTTTGTTTTGTTTTATCTTTCTCTCTCTACTCTCTCTCTCTCTCTCTCTCTCTCTCTCTCTCTCTCTCTCTCTCTCTCTCTCTCTCTCTCTCTCTCTCTCTCTCTCCCTGATCTCTCTTTTTCTTCTTTCTCTTCCCCTTTTTCGTCTTTAATAATTACCTCTATTTTCTCTCTATGATTCCCGCTTTTTGTTTTGTTTTGTTTTTTGGTTTTGCCGATCGAACTTTCATGCCATATCTTTTTCTGTACAATGCCCAATCTTTCTTACTTCCATTTTGTCAAATCAGTTGAAAAAAGACTCAATTGGTTTCTAAAATACAAAAGATTTACAGTTTTTAAGACATTATATAAATCATTTCGCAAATGAGACAAATTTTTCTCAATACTCAGAGAACACTTTACTTCGGTTTCCCTTTTTTTTCTCCCCTAGGACTTCACACAATTTACAAATACTGTCCTCGAATGTCATTTCTGACACAAACTCGGCTTCGATAAAATATAACTTAATCAGTAAATAAAATTAGATGGCACAGAATGTTTTTTTTGCAGAGCCAAACTTTCACAGCAGGTAAAAAATTGAATTTTATACGAAAGATTTTTTAACCTATTTAAGAAATTTATGAGTTTATAATTTTGTTTTAATTGATTTAGATATCGAGTTTATGGCATAAGGTTTAACTAAACTAACGATGGAAAGGGACGTGACTCTGGACTGAACATCCACTGACGTAAGAAGTCAAAGAATCGATGTAACTCACATTTAGGAGGCCAAGTTACAAATGAATCGATGTGAACCCATTTTTCATGTTAAAATAAGGGTAACAATGATCTATTTCTTTTGAAGTTTCAAGCATAATTACGACCGAGTGATACAGTTTAAATTACCCAAAGACTATTAAAATGTTATGTGATCGTGGATGCTTCCATAAGAACACGCCACGTCACCGAATGGATCGGAATGAACTCGTTTTAGCGTAATAAGGATAATTGCGATCCATCTCTATTAAATCATTACAATATTTAGTGCAGATTGATACTCGAATAAAAGATTTTGTTTCAGCCCACTCAGCCTACACTGCAACAATGAGTGATCGAACTGTTCGTACTATCTTAACGGTATAGTTCACTTGGACTCTATATGCAAATTTGTGTCTACTTCGGTGACTTTGCCTCTATTTTTGGAAGCCTCGGCGATTGTCAAAAACAGCCCGTGACTGGTTCAGACTGTCTCATTTGGGGAGAATGTCAGCCTAAAATCTGCAGTGAAAGCCCCCGCCTATCTGTGCCCAAAGGTTAAATGATTATAACGCACTTAGAATCTTACTGCACATTTTATATTGACATGAAATAATCTGCCTTCTCTTTTTTTTTTTTTTTTTAAAAGCATTGGTTTAAGCTAAATCTCGATCTCGAGAGTAGTTTATTGTTCAAGCTCTACTTTTCTCGATCTCGAGAGTACTTTATTGTTCATGCTCTACTTTATATGTATATATTTAAATTTAAAAAAAGGAAAGAAACAAATCAATGACAAAGACTTGTCTTCGCTGCTTGTCATTAAACCTTCAGTCGTTGTGTATGGATCTTGCATGACGTATTTATCTGCACGCAAAGCAAACCGAATTGATTTTTCTTTTTTAGATCTGACGAATCCTTCGGCGCGGCTCGTCAAGAGGTGTCAAGCTGACCAGGGCTGATTGTTTGCCAAGCTCTAACTGGCTGGGCTATGCCTATTACTTAGGTTTCGGATGACGCAGGTGATAGTAAAGTAATAATTTGCCGGCGTTAAACACGAGAGACAAGAGGAAGTCTGGCTAATCCGCTGATAGTGGTAGGTAAAGCAGTCTGGGTTGTTACCGCAGTTTTTAGGGGTGGGTTTTTGTTTTGTTTTGTTTTGGTGGGTTTTCGGTAAAGAAAATTGTATTTAGTTGCGCTCTGTGTATGAAATATTGAAAAATGAAAAGGTGAGGGTGCGGGTGGGGAGAAGGGAGAGGGATAGAGAGAGAGAGAGAGAGAGAGAGAGAGAGAGAGAGAAATAGATAGAGAGACAGACAGACAGACAGACAGACAGAGGGTGGGGGAGATGAAGACAGATATGCAGACAGACAGGCAGACATACAGACAGATTGGTGAAAAGACAGACAGACAGATTGGCAGAGGCAGAGAGAAGGACAGACATATTGATGGTCAGACAGGCAGGATAGGGAGCGTGAGATTTTAAAGCACAGCCAGACAAGAGAAAGATAGGGGGCACATACAGACAGAGACAATAAAACAGATGAAAGAGGGAGGCACGGACAGAAACACATAGATACATACACACAAGATAAAGACACAGACAAACAAACTGGCATACAAACAAACAGAGATATAAAACAAAAGGCCGAGTAAAAGAAAGCAAAGAGCACACACAACAAGCAGTGTTTAGCCTTCGTTAATACATTCCATCAGGCATGTGTAACAGAATAATCTCCTCACAAAGCTTAACGATTTTGCCGGCGGGATTCGCCAATCACAGCTCAGTATCGTGACAGGCACTCTCACACGTTTGCCATAATGTTTGTGACAGCATCCTTGCATGCGGGGCTAGCTAGACTCCAGGTGGCAAGTGTGTGTTTGTGTTTAAGTGTGTTTATGTGGAGAAAGGGGAAAATGGGGGGGGGGGGGGGGGGGGGGGGGCATGTGTTATCTTAATCAGTAAAACGCTCGGTTTCTTTTCAGGAGCCATAGGGTTTGAATCCATGTAGGGATCTTTCTTTCATACCTCCTTCTTGATTAATGTTAGTGTAATTGGACCAGTTGGCAGAGAAGTCCTGGCATCGCATAACTGACATGTATGGCAACAAGAATAAAAAGTCAGACTTTAATATATGTTATTTTTTCTCTTATGTTGTGACATTCTGGAAATTCCACAAAACTTGATACAACAATTCCGTTTAGCATGCTGGTCAGAAAATAAATTAAGTTTATGGCATTGTGTGTCTTGGGAGGGGGAGGGAAAGGAGTGGCTCAACGGAAGAGCGCGAGGATTTTAATTGTGAGGTTCCTGGTTCGATACCCGATCAGGACGCCTTGTTCCCTACAGGTTATGTCGGTGGCAGCGTGACTGGCTGATCCAGATTGTTCTCGAGAGAGCGAGAGTGCGAGAGAGAGAAAGAGAAAGGGAGAGAGAGAGAGAGAGGGAGAGAGAGAGAAAAAGAGAAAGGAAGAGAGAGAAAGAGAGAGGGTAAAAGGAAGAGAGAGGGTAAGAGAGAAAAAGAGAGAGAGAGAGAAAGAGAGAGAGAGAGAGAGAGAGAGAGAGAGAGAGAGAGAGAGAGAGAGAGAGAGAGAGAGCGAGCTCTGGGTTTAACGTCTCCCATATTTCCCCGAGTGACAATCGCTATGTATCTGTATAGCATCGCAGTTGTTTATTTGTTTGTTGCTTAGCGACCAATGTCAGCACTTAATAGGCTGTATTATGTACGGGTCCCAATACTAACGTCTGACAATTGTACTTGCTACCACACAGAGACAGTGCGGAGGTACTGTGACTCCTGTCTCAGCCATTCACACAGTGTGGCATCACGTAAGAATTGCTAGACGGATCTTCCGCGGTTTATTCTAGTTGTTGATAATGGAAAATAAAACAACAACGATCGAACCAACCAACCAACCAACCAGCCAACGAACTAGATTCAACCTGACTCTTGTGGCTGTATGTACAATGCTGCTTTAAACTTGGCGATCGATTAATGAAACAACCAACCAACCAACCAACCAACCAACCAACTAGATTCAACTTGACTCTAGTGGTAGTATGTACAACGCTGCTTTAAACTTAGCGATAGTTGATAATGGAAAATAAAACAACAACGATCGAACCAACCAACCAACCAACCAGCCAACGAACTAGATTCAACCTGACTCTTGTGGCTGTATGTACAATGCTGCTCTAAACTTGGCGATAGGAACATCAGCACTTGATAAAGCAATCTCTGACCACCATCTTCTAATGTGCGATATTAACATGGTAAAACTCACAACTCGTAAAAATATAGTGACATCCATAAATTTACAATCTATAAATCTCTCTTCTTTCAAGAAAGATCCGTCTAAAGTTTCAGCTCCTGAGCGTAGTCCCACGACAGCTGATAAGCTAGACTTGTTGATCACACAAACAATAGATAAACACAGTTCTGAGAAAACCAGGGAAATTTCTGACCGCGACAATTCCACCTGGTTTTCCCTTGGACATAAACAGGCGAAACAGGAGAAAATAAAAGCTGAATGTAATGGAGAAAAACAAGACTACAGATTGATAAAGAAATTTATTTACACCATGTTAAAAAATCAACAAGACTTTGTAATGACGCTAAAGTTGACTTTTATAATACCAAATTTAGTAATGTAAAAAACTGTAAAGAGTTGTTTCAGACTATAGACGAGCTTTTAAGTATACGTGGGGCTCCATGGTAACCCACAAACATGAGTGAGGAGAAACTTCCCGACTTTTTAAAACCGCTTTTGATAACAAATTGAAGGATATAAGAAAACAAATTATATGTTTTGACACCTAGTGTGTTACCTCGGGAAGGGCCAACTGAAACACCTGTTTTAGAGTTTTCCACACTTTTCAAAATTTGAGGAAATTGATGAAATAACAATAAAAGAAATAATTTTAGAATCGCGCTCAAAGTCCTGTGAATTGGATAGTATACCAACAAATTTGGTTAAGTCGTGCATTGACGAACTTTTACCGGCCATCACAAACATTATAAATACCTCTTTGACTACAGGGCATGTTCCGTCACTTTTCAAAAAGGCTATCATAAAGCCTCTCCTAAAGAAGCATAATTTGGATCAAAATGATTTTAAAAACTATAGCCCTGTATTGAATTTGTCTTTCCCTTCGAAGATTTTAGAGAAAATCGTGTTAAAACAACTTTTGCTACATTTTGAAATAAACTAAGAGACACTTTGCGATCTGCCTACATCTGTCTATATTCAACTGAAACTGCTCTTTTCCGTTCTTTTCAATGACATTATTGTCAGTCTTGACTCGGGGAATGTCTGCTTGCTGAGCCTTTTAGATTTAAGTGCAGCATTTGACACAATAGACCATGAAATTCTGTTAAATCGTCTAAAAATGATTTCAACATTACCGGCACAGGAAATGCATTTGCATGGTTTGAATCTTATTTAAAATTTCAGACCCTCTGTGTAAAAGTTTGAACTTTTTATTCTGAAGAGGTTATTTTACCCTTCGGTGTTACTCAATGTTCCGTTTTAGGTCCCATTCTTTTTACTAGTTACCTGCAGCCCTCGGCAAAGATAATAAATAATTACAGTCTGCAATACCACCAGAACGCAGACGATACACAGACATACAAAGCTTTAAATATAAAGCATATAAAATTATTAATTAAAACCACAGAAAACTGTATATCAGATCTAAAAAAGAGGATGACACAAAATAAACTACAACTCAAAGAGAAAAAAACTGATATTGTTTTGTTTGGAAAGCCCTCGGACCTTAAGGAGACTGACGACCACATTTTGGAAATAAACTCAAGTTACGTTGTACCATCTCAAAAGGCGAAAAATCTAGGCGTTATTTTTTTTTTTTAATCAAACTCTAACTATGAGTGATTAAGTCAATTAATTGTGTATAACTTTATATATTTAGATTAGCCGTATCAGTCAGATTAGAAGATACCTGTCCTTTGATGTCGCTGTAAGAATAATAGTGTCTCTGGTTCTATCCAAATTAAACTGTGGCCATGCACTATTCTTTGGTCTCTCAGTGGACCAACTAAAAAAATTCAGAAAGTCCAAATTCATACGGCCAAGTTAATGTACAAGAAAAAGAATAATGAGCATGTAAAGCCCCTATTAAAGTATTTACGTTAGTTGCCGGCAAAAGAAATAATTAAATACAAGATTGCTACTTGCTGTTTTTAAATGCTTGAACAATTGGGCTCCGCAATATTTACAAGAACTTTTGCACCTTGATCTGAGCAAGGCAACTCGCTGTCTAAGATCTACAAGTGATAAAACTTTGCTTTTCACGCCTAAAACTAATTCAAAATCATTTGGCGATTGGTCATTTATATTTCAGGGACCACTTGTTTGGAATCGTCTCCAACGAGAGATTAGGTAGAATGCAAATCTTGAGATTTTTTTAAAAAGCTCTGAAGAGTCGTCTTTATAAACGTATTTCGGTTTTTTAGTTGCTACTTGATTTTGCCTATTGATCTTTAACCGTAGATCATATAATTTAATTCCATTGAAACTAAATATTGAACTTTTACCTGTTTACGCATGATTTGTATCGGTGTTTTTGTAAGTGGTAGCGTTTTTGTTTAGCTATGGCACTCGTGTTATTCTAGGCTTTTTTCCACAACAGGTTTCAATTTTAGGCATATTAATTTTTTCATATACGGCTATTTATTATACTGCGTTAAAAAGTTGCGTTTTATATAATTGTAATTATAATGTGATATTAACAGATACATTTTTAATTTTACATACATTTTTCACGAATGTTTGTTTAGTGCATGTCATGTACAGATTATTATTAGGTATATTTGTTTAGTTAAGATATTTTATTGCATAACATTGTACATATTAATTTGATGTAGGCCCTATATTTGTTCGAATATGTATATAGTGTATACATGTACCACGTAAAGAGCTTTGAGATTTTTTATATTTTAAAATGGAAGGCGCTCAATAAATGTAATTTATAATTATTTTAATTTATTAGATTAAAAAACAACAACCAACCAACCAGCTAGATTCAACTTGACTCTCGTGGCAGCATATACAACGCTGCTTTAAACTTGGCGATAGATTAAAGAAACAACCAACCAACCAACCAAGGTTGCTTGGTTGGTTGGTTGTGGATTCAACTTGACTCTAGTGGTAGTATGTACAACACCGCTCTAAACCTAAACTCCGCACTAGTAGTGTTTTTAAAAGCTAAACCAACTTATTATTTTAGTCGCGGGTCTAGACATACCAACCGATGTGCTAATTTTCCTCGGCTAGTTGAAAAGAAAAGACTATCGATCACCAGCCAATCCCTCAACATTATACTTATATGTAGTTATGCAATTCACAACAGAACTTTTCTACGGCCGCATGACTAATGTTATCATTATTGCATAACACCTGCGTGATGATTTATCCCCGTCGCATTGCGGTTGTTTGATCCTGCTCTGCTTCTTTACAACTTATCTTCAGAGCATCTTAAACAGCTAATCGCACGCATTACAAAATCACGATAATTATTCTAAAATGTATAGATTCACAAGTTGGCATTATTATTTAGGCTATATGCATTGCAAAAATCACGAAAATTATCCTAAAATATATACATTCACAATATTACATTATATTGTTTATAATACATGTATAAATTATTTGCACCAAAAAAAAAATCACAGTTGGACATTTTAGAAATAAGAGGCTGGTGCCTTAAACATATCATTTTGTAATATGTATTCTCATCAATTTAAAGCACTAACTCTAATTTTAACCTCTCTCCCCCACTCACCTTCCCCCTCTGTCTGCCTGTCTGTCTGTCTGTAACCAACTCAACTCAACTCAACTCAGAGCACATTTAACAGCTGATCGGCTGTGCACTGCACGCATTACAAAATCACGATAATTATTCTAAAATGTATACATTCACAATTTGGCATTATTGTATAGACTAAATGCATTGCAAAAATCACGAAAATTATCCAAAAGTGTATAAATTCACAATGTTACAATATATTCATTATAATACATGTATACTATAAACTATTTGCATTAGTTGGACAATTCTAGAAATAAGAGACCGGTGCCTTAAACCTGTAATTTTTTTTATATATTATATTCTCAATGATTTAGAGATTTATATTACAGACAACAAGTCGCTGTAAGCGCTACCGTTAAGGTACCTCCTTTCCCAATTGCCACTACCTCTCTCACTATAGCCTTTGAAGTGCTGACGTGCCATAGCAATACTCTACCTCTACCCTCTCTCACCCACTCAGCACCCCCTCCCCCCTCTGTCTCAGTCTGTCTGTCTGTCTGTCTGTCTGTCTGTCTGTCTGCCTGTCTCTCTCTCCATCTCTCTTTCTTTCTCTCTCTCTCTCACTCTCTCTCCCCTCTCTTTATTTGCCTGTCTCTCTCTCTCCATCTCTCTTTCTCTTATCCCATCTCTTTTACTCTCTTTTTATCATATTTCTATCATCATCATCATCATCATCATCATCATTATCATCATCATCATCATCATCATCATCATCATCATCATCATCATCATCATCATCATCATCATCATCATCATCATCATCATCATCATCATCATCATCATCATCATCATCATCATCATCATCATCATCATCATCATCATCATCATCATCATTCTCATCACCACATTCATGACTTCCTTCACCTAATTATACAGCTATATAAAGAATACCTTGCGTACTTTTGATATACAAGTAGCCAAGAAAGACATTGTTCACAACAAAACAACATTGACGCAAGCGCGAAGGCAACAACATTTCTCAAAGAAAGAGAAAGATACTCCGTCAAAGAAACAGGTGTTAAAGACATTACGTAGAAGAAAATAAATGTTACAACAATAACATAACGAATTCGACCTAGTCTAGAAGAAAGGAACATTAATCTTCAGCTCTTAAACAGCTCATAAATAAACCAGCGATGAATTGTACATAGAATGTGGAGGAAAACTTTGAAACCTTTTTTTTAACAGGTGGTTAACATATATAATCAATCTTAGGTCGGAGAAGAAACCGAAGCTGTCTCCTCGTTTGACATTAAATTTTTGTAGGTCTTAAAAAAGGTCTAAAAAGGAATGTTAATTCAAAAAGATGAGGCTTCCAAAAACAACAGGCAGAAATAAACAAATGTTTGCATTTAGAAACAAAGTGACCTATATAATTAATATATTAGGTACAGTCAAGACAGTTTACATTCTAAGTCTAGTAGGCCTGTAAACCGTACGAAAAATACTGAGTATAATTCTGCCCTAAATAATATACTTAACTTAAAACAAATAGATCACTATTACCCTTGTTATACAAAAATGTGTTTAGTCAATTCGGTGACTTTGCCTGTAGTTTTGGGTATCGTCGATAGTGCTAATCGGTTCGCAAACATATATTTTTTTTTCTAGATGTACTACAAAACGACCTGATGACGTGTTTGCTTGTTTTACACCTTTGATGTCTTCCAACAAAGTCGGATAACTCTCAGCGAATTCTTATTTACAACAACAATTATGACGCAGAAAACCCAAGGCGGGATACCCGTGACGTAGAAAGCCACAATAATACCAGAGACTGTTGATATAGTGAAGCCATATACGCCAAATTCTCGCCGTGAAACCTCTAATACAGTGAAGCAACCAGGCTGAATAAGGCACAAATCGAAATTTGGACTTTTCCTTTTTTTTTTTTAGTTATTTCTACGTGTTCTATATTTAGAGCCATCAAACGCATTAAAATTCTATAATATTCACAGAAAGAAAAATTCATTTTGTTTGAAAACGGAAAATAGTACATGCGGATTAGAAGGTTCTGGTGAAAGATTTATATATATATGTATACATTCTTTTTTATTACTAATGTTTTCTTTTACAAACAAACATTTTTTTTTTGTCATAAATATCATTAAAATTTGACAGATTGGCATGTTTATAAAGTTGGTTACCAAAATGTTAGGAAAGTGTGAGGCATCGATTTAGATTGAGAACAACTGAAGTGAAGAGAGAGAGAGAGAGAGAGAGAGAGAGAGAGATGAGAAGAGAGAGAGAGAGAGAGAGAGAGAGAGAGAGAGAGAGAGA